>PVLC010022326.1:0-26877 GCA_004027655.1 Graphiurus murinus | reverse complement strand
GAGGCTAGCAGAGGAAAGAGTAGACGTAAAGGCAGAGTCAAACCAAATTCTACTGAAAAAATAAAAACACATGGTGAGAATGAAGTGTTTGTGCCCCATTCCAAACTTGCATCTGCCATTTTCTTCTTCCTTTCTAATAAATATAATAGCCAAGTTATGGTATACAAAAGGCCCTGTTTTTAGTCCCATCCTGAGAGCCCACATATACTTACTGTTAGGATGCAAAACTGGGAATGGGAGGTCTTTCTGAAATGAATGAACCAGGAAAAACAGTAAATAGTTTTTCCACAGTATTATCTCCATGCAGTCCAGCTTTATGCAGTCATGTCTCTAAAGAAAAGCTCATCTTAACTTTTCCAAAGTTTCTTTAGTATATATCATTTTTTTTATATGCTGTCAAAAGTTGGCTGAAATCCAGGGTTTCATAGCTATCCACAATTCCTAGAAAAATTAGCCTATGATGTTTCTGGGGCTTTTCTTTGCCTTTCTGCAAGTAACTTATCTAGGTATACTGATGGTTATTGGCCTCCTTTATCATTCTTTTGCAACAAAATTCTTCTGGACAACACAAATATAGAACGTGTAAATATGACCACATACGATAAATGACTGTATAATAGCATAACTATATGCTGTATATGATGAGTCCCAACAGTCTTCTCTTATTCCTAGTTATAGTTACTAGCAACCAGTGGTTGTTTTTCTAATGTTACCAGAAGCAATACTCTATTAAGCAATTCCCAGCATGTATTTTTTAAGAGTTAAATACAAATAGAAATCTTGGTAATTAAGTTAATGGAATAATATTCTTGGAAAGAAATTGAACAGATATATTGAGGAAAACATACTGTCTTCACTCAGATTTCTAGAAAATAGAGTAATAGTATACACAATTGAAAACAGAAGGGAAATAGAAATTTATGGTTCTCCTCAGCAAAATTTCCAGAGTGGCCTTATTAGCCCTTTACTTAAAACCAATTTAGGTGTCTCCATCAAAATCCTGGAGCTGCTTACATTTCACTTAAGATCAAGTAGAAAGAAGGAAAAGATAAGCAAATGTTTTCCTCCTACAAATTAAACATTTAACATTTAAACATTAGTCAGTGAAATAACTGATTTTTAACGATAGGATGCTTCCTCCTACCACTAAGTATTCCTCATACCACTATATTCTAACTATTCTGCAATTAAATAAAGTGGACTTATTAGAGCCAAAACATTTATAAAATCTTGAGTTGACTGAGCTGAACTTTGAATTAGCTGTAGGTTAAACAAAATCACATAGGCTTATGTAGTGCAGAACTTGTAGCTTCTTACCATACTTTGCCTGGTTCCAAATGTCCCTGGGACTGCCTGGATGTAAACTCCATGCATAATCGTAATATTTCTATGTTATGTTTAATATTAACATGGAATAAGATCTATAGAATTCACCCCATTGGCATCATTGATATCATAGAGACATCAATGTTTGACTTAAAGGTCAATGCCCAAAATTCAATGATAGAAAATTATGTTGGTCTTAACAGTATTAATTTTTAAAATTTCTTTCAGTTCAGATATTTATAGAAGTGCTTAAAATAATATATGTGAAGATCTTCTGGGTTAAAATAACTATGAGCTATAGATATTCTTATTTCATGAAGAAAAAGAGAGGGAACTGAGAATATTACTTAAATAATTATGAGAAATACCTCAAGGGATTTAACATGTTTGTTGAATTGAAAGAATGTCAGCTAATAAATGGTGATTAGGTAAATAATATCTATACATTGTATGACTCCAAGGCTGCCACAATTAAACTACAAGTTAGATCAAAAGGATCTAACAGAAAAGAAGACAGTGAGCCATCTTTTCTGGTCCCGCAGCTTAACAGATGGAATTTGTCCCAGACACAGAAGAAATTTTATCATCTTGGGAGTCATCTCCCTGCTATTTTCTCCAGGTGCCAGCAAATTTGGGGAAATCACCAGCTATTTTCTGTGTTATTTGAACACAGCATGAAGTGTCTGTGTTCTTTACAAACATGTCTACATGACCCTACTATGTGCTAGCAGAGAACTTTTGTACTCAGCTTCTGGCACAATGGTGACCAGCAAGAGAAGTGATATTTGCTGTCCAGAATATCACCTTCAATTTTCCTAAATTGTTACCTGGCTCCTACACTACTGTTTCATGGGAGTCCTAGAAGACTGTTGAAATGTAAATATTTGAGTGAGCAATCCCCTTTATGTCTACCATAGCAAATAGGTTAGATCCCATATGACATCTTTGATCAAACAGCAAAGATGATCTCTAGTGCTTGAAGAGATTTTAAGACCACCTCCGAGATCAGTGGAAAAGAACACTGTTTTGTATTAGGAATGTCTGCTACCAGCCCAGGACAGGAGATTTATAACATGTAACCTGAGTATTTCCTGATCCTGTTGCTTTCACTCACCCAGCTTCTATTCCTCTTTTTTCTGAGGATATCATGCTGATTTTCCTTTGAGGATCCATCCCCTTCCCTAATACATCCACTTATATGGCAAAGTTTTTGAATGTCTGTTCTTTTTCTTTTCTCTTTTTTTCTTTTCTTTTCTCTCCTCTTATTTTATTTAATTTTACTTTATTTGTGGCACTGGGGATTGAACTCAGGGGCATTCTACCTCTGAGCTACACCCCCAGCCTTATTTTATTTTGTATTTTGAAAGTGTCTCACTAAGTTGAGGAGGGCATCACTAAGTTGCTGAGGCTGACTGCAAACCTGTGATCCTCCTGTTTCAGCCTCCGAAATACTGGGATTACAAGTGTGCACCACTACATCCGGCTATGTCTGTTCTTTTTACACAACCAAAATTTGGATCAGTTAACCCTAGATGTTTCTTTTTGGGTATCATGTAGGCAGACTAATTGATTGGTACAAAGAAGGGATTTTTTTTTCTGGCTTCAGCATTATAATAAGTGGATAAATCTAAGTAGTTTTGCATTGAATCATCATATGATTTAGGATAATGTCAGGCAATGACAGAGCATTTTCAGAAGAATTAAAAAATAAAGCAAAAGAGAATAAAGATTAAAAACATATTTCAAACTAGCACAGGCATAAGCAATATACAGTACTTTAAAAATATAAGACTGGGTGTGGTGGCATGCATCTGTAATCCCAGCTAGTTGGGATAAGAACTTATCTCAAAAAACAAACACATATGAGTGGTGAAAAATTAAATAACAAAAAATTAATAAATAATGTGTAGCAGGATTTTTTTTCTTAAAAATTAAAGAAGCTCTTTAAAAAGAAAGGCTATATGCTAGAGCAAGTTTCTAGAACTGACATGCCTGGTCTCTTCTGAGTATTTTATTTAATGTATTCTAAAAATATATTTCCTTCAATGTTCATTGTTGTTTTCCTAATCATTCGACTTTCCTATCCAGGACACTTTTGAAGAAGCACAGAGTTTGAAAAAAGAAAGAGTGTTAAATTTTTCCATAAGACTTTTTCTGGGGGGTTGGGAGGCTACTAGAGATTGAACCCAGAGGCATTCTACCTCTGAGCTATTCCACCAGCCCTATTTTATTTTTTATTTTGAAATAGAGTCTTGCTAAGTTGCTAAGGACCTTGCTAGTTGCTGAGGCTATCCTGAAACCTGTAATCTCCTGTCTCAGCCTCCCAAGTACTGGGATTACAGGTGTCTATCACCACACATGGCTCATAAGACAGTTTTTAATACTTCCATAATAGAGCTTACTATTAAAATTTATGCTTTCAAAAACAAGTTTAAAGTGTTTCTATCTTACTGCATTGTTTATTTGCCTCAAAGCATGTATCACAATCAGTAATGATTGATTTTGTTTCCCTATTCGTATGTGATTGTGTGTGTGTGTGTGTGTGTGTGTGTGTGTGTGTGTGTGTGTGTGTGTATTGAACTCAGGGGCATTCTACCTCCAAGCTACTTCCCCAGCCCTATTTTTATTTTTATTGTTTTTGAAATAGGTTCTCACTAAGTTGCTGAGGCTGGTCTCGAACCTGCTATCTTCCTGTCTCAGCCTCCAAATACTGGGATTACAAGCGTGTTTCCCTCTTCTTTGTCTGTGTCTCTGCATGAGGTCAGGGACCTTGTCTATTCTATTCACTGTGTCTCCAACACCAAGCAGACTGCATGGCACAATAGTTATGTGTGAGAAGGATGATGAATGAATCAATTAATCAAGCAATCAGTGAACCAATGACTAGAACTGGTATTGCAGAGTGGGAGGTGTTTTGTTTTGCAAGGCAGCTTTGTTCATAAGCTCATAAGAGTTCATGAGTTGAAAATTCGTATATACAGGCGTTTTTATACTCTCTTTTTTTTTATTGGTGCATTATAATCATACATCTTAATGAGATACAAGCTGGTAAAGGCATACACACACAGCACTCATTTAACCCTTCCCCAATTCTCGTCCCACTGCCTCCACCTCCCTCCTTCTGGGGTTCGGCTTAGTGATGGATTAATTTGTTAATGTACATCGCGTACATTAAGGTGTTTCCCTTTCTCCCTCTCCTATCACCTTCAGTTAGGTCACCTTCTTTGCTCCACTAAGATTTCTTTTGTGTCTAGTGTCCCTCCTTTGACCTACTTTCTCCCTAGCTTCCACATATTAGGTAGAGCCTCTGATTTTTTACTTTTCGTGACTGACTAATCTCTTATTTACTGTGGACAAACCACCAATACCCATTTCCAATATCCCTAAGCAGCCACTTTCAATGGATCTCAGCCATTCCTGAACTAAGCCACTGTGAAACCAAACAGGTTTTCATAACTCTGCTAGCTTTGACACTGCCTGGAGCCTTATCCAGCAAAGCAAACTATAGTACATTTTCTTCTTATAGTTTTGCCATTTAAATCTATACAAAAGTTTAGACCTTTATATGATTTGCCAAGAAATACTCTCTATACCATTCATAACATCTGGCCCACAGCTTCTAATAATACATGGGAAGCCTTGACATAAGCAACAGATAATTTCATATTATTCGAGATATAATAAGATAATGTATTTGAAAACACTTTAAAAAGTCCAATACAAGTGAAAAAAAGAATGATAATAATTACTACTTTCATCACTATTGCTTTAGCAAAGCCAGAAACCTCTTTGACAAACCTTTTCACATTTTGTTCTTTTGGCATTCAAGAAATATTGAGCTACATTCTTTCAGAGAAGAAATTGTGTCCTGGCATTAAAATAGAAATTTTAAGAAAATTGCATTAAGTCTTCCAAGCACTATTACAGAGCAGAGGAAAACAAACAGATCCACCCAGATCTACCACTTATCCAAAACGTGAGGGACAGGCATTTCTTAGTAGTTTACATTTTCAAAAATTTATCATAAGCTTTGAGTCATATTTTCATTTCCTGCTATGAACATTAAGCCTGATTCCCCCTTTACATACATCTTCTTAAGGAGGAGACCTCACTTTGCCAATTAACTCACCAATACCTCAGATCACATTAGGCACATTATAAGAGAAGTTGCCTGAACACTGTAATTTGAAGCACATCAGAAAATGTCCCCACATGTTTCTGCCTGGAGTCTAGCTCTAGGAATTTGATAAATTGAATAATAACCCTAGTGTCCTTGAATACTTTCAACCATCAAGCAAAAGCCAAGCTAAGCAAATGGAAGTACAAAAATGCATACATACAAACATGCTTCATAAACAAATGAATGTTCCCAGGAGGTAGTGAATTGCTAGCTAGCAAGAACACTAGCTACAGAGAGGGAGCCACAGAAAGGGCCTTAGAAGTAAAATTCTTTGTTTCATTTCAATTTTGACCTTTGCCATTTAAGAACATTCATCTCTCTCATACTACCCTGAGCAAAATTATCATTTTGTATTGATCTAGACTTTTTAAATTTCTTCTTCTCACCTATATTTTTTAGATACTTTTATTGCTGCAGTATAATTATGTATCTTAGTGAGGTTCAAGTCATACAAACATGGACACAGGTCTCGGTGTGATTCCCTTCAGGACTCACTCTGCTATCCACCTCTCCCCATATGTAACAGCGTGATTGGTAGTGTTGATCCAGATTTTAAAAATTGTCTATCAAGAGTCTCTGATAGCTGTAATTTACCAAGTGATACCCCAGGAGATTGTACAAGTTAATAAAGATTTCACCTGGATAACATACTCTTATGAGGGATCATATTTACAAAAATAATCCAGATTGTCAATTTTTAGAAGAGCCACAGCCCTTACCAAGGCTATTTCTTGCAATATCATATCCCCTTCAGCTTCCTTCTAGTCCTGAGGAATCAGAGGGGGAAATAATGAAACGTATCTCTGGTAATAGTCATCTGAAAAGAACCTTATCATCACTGTGTGCAAGGATTTGACAATGATTCGAAGCATCATCACTGATGGTTGGACTGGAAATTGGCATTGGTAAAGAAACCATTGCACAGCATTCGGCAGACTCTTGAGAACATGTGTAATTTAGCTTTGGTAGTTTCCATAAAGTAGAGGTTTGACTCTACAAATGACCTTTCATGAACTTCTAGGAGTGTATAGTCTTTTGGTGAAAAAGTAAAAAAATAAAGACTCTATTTTCCTCCTAAGGTGGCAATTACACTAAAGTTTATGTAGTTCTAATGTTTGTGGGATATCTTCGTAATTTACCCCTCAGTAGGTCCTCTCTTGAAGTTCCTTTTTTCCCCCTTGAGAGGGAGTTAAAAAAAAAAACAAAAAAACAAAAAACAACTAACATCTTTGCAAATTGGCTAAGTGTTGCATTACAGTGGTTTGCAGTCCATTGATAGACCTGTGGGCTTTGAACTTCAGAAACAGCTTTTGAAAGAGAGATTAAATCCCCTTAACCAGCAAGCATTCACTTTCTGAAAGTTCCTATTTCCACGGCATGAAAGCATTGAGTTTTGAAAGCTGTGGAAGCCCAAGCAAAGCAAAATGTGCCTCTCTTCAAATGAGTTCAGCGGTGGTCGGTCCTTTCAGAAAACGACTTTTTTTGAGGTTGTCTACAAATAGCCAAAGAAATTTGTCCTTCATTCAACATCATGGGTACTTCTGCCATCCTGGTAATTACTCATGTGCCAACCCAATTAAGATTGCAAGGGGGAAAATGATCATTCATTGTAGCAATTCCACTTTGGAGTCAGTGGTAGATTCTGTGAGAAAATTTCATCCAGCAACTTTCCCATCCTCCTCCAAGGGGGGCCCTTGGTGCTCAGCCAGAAACATGCAAACCTATCAATATAATTCATGCTGCTTAGGGGAAAAAAAAAACCAAAAAAACAAAAAACAGGCATTTCCCAAGCCAGGGTAAATTAGCCTTTGGCATTGGAATTCTAGATTATTTATCCACTCAGGCACATCTATACAATGAGAAACAACTGCCTCTAAAGGCAATAAAATGTTGTACACAGTTCCCAGGGGCCTGTCTGCCTGATGAAGCATTTAATCAGTAAGTCCACAGATCCGTTTGCATTCTATGTATCTTGCTAGGGGAGGTAGTCGGTGAAACTGGCTAAGCACCATCTAGCCCAGGGGGTTTTCTCCATGGGTCCCTTCAGGAAAAGTCCCAAAGCTAATGAGAGGTGCTTCCAAGCTCCGGAGGCCAGCTCTCCTTTCTCAGAAAACTCAGAGCAGGAAGCTATTTGTTCTCTCAAACACTTCCTGAACTTTCAGACTTTGGGCCAGCATCTCACACAGTCTCATTTTGAGTGCTTTAGTGTTTCTTTCCCGAATAATACAGCTGACTACCTGGAAGCAGAATACAGCATTACCACCACCACCACCACCACCACCACTCCCACACACAGCATCTTAGACAGTGCTTAGGTGGATAATTGGTTCTTGAAAAGTAGATTATGATTAACCTACTAGTGGCTCCTCACCTAAACAAAGTTTTCAATGTAAGATGGGAATATTCCTCTCACTTGCGGAATGTGTAGAAAGCTCTCTCTCTCTCTCTCTCTCTCTCTCTCTCTCTCTCTCTCTCTCTCTCTCTCTCTCTCTTTCTCTCCTTTTTTAATTTTTTTATACCCCTAGCCCTCTTTTTTTTTTTAAACAGGGTCTTCCTAAGTTCCTAAGGTTGACTTCAAACCTATGATCCTTCTGTCTCAGCCTCTCAAGTACTGGAATTACAGGCATGTGGCACCACCATATAAGGTTCATTTTCTTTTGGTCAAAATCTTTCCTTCACCTCTAAATCCTTTCCATTTCCTCTTGACTTGTGAGGCTTCCTGATTCTGAAGTCTCATACATCAAAAATTTGCTACTTAAAAAAAAATGTCAATGAGCCAGATGTGGTGGCGCACACTTGTAATCTCAGCATTTGGGAGGCTGAGACTGGAGGTTCTGGGTTTGCAGCCAGCCTCAAGGACTTCGTGAGGCTCTCTGAAACTTAGTGAGACCCTGTTTCAAAATAAAGAATAAAAAAACTAGGACTGGGGGTGTAGCTCGGAGATAGAATGCCCCCAGGTTCCATCCCCAGTACCGCAAAAAAAAAAAAAAAAAAAAAATGTCAATGTACAAGCTTACAGAGATATAAAGTAACTGCATCAGAACAAAAGCAGGAGAACTCACTTATATCATGGGACCTTGCATGTAAGAATAATAGGAAAAAGATCTTTTGGAACTCAAACTATTCATCAGTACAGGATCATCTGGACAAATTATCTGCTCTTCTTATTGTGAGAAAGCAAACTCAAATTTTAGGGGTCACGAGGTGTGGTGGTATACACCTGTAATTCCTGTACTTGGGAGGCTGAGACAGGAGGATTGCAGGTTTGAGACCAGCTTCAACAACATAGCAATATTGTCAATAACCTAATGAAACCTTGTTTCACACACACACACACACACACACACACACACACACACACACACATACACACACACACACACACACCAAACAAAGCATGATTCCCCTCCCCAGGAAAATCATCATCAGGAAAGCTTAACTGTGTTACTGGAAACAGACTGAAGGTCAACACCATGCCAAGAAATTGGCTTTGAAACAATTTTATTGTCGGACAATTTATCTGCATAATAAGATAACCTTTATTCACCATACATTTCCTCCCCTCAAGCTTCCATAACATGTCAGCACTTTCCCTCAGGACCCTAAAGCCCCTCCTCCTCCCTGAAGCTCAGGATGCTATATATATATAAACTTCAGTCTCCCAGTCCTCCTCTGGGTTTCATCTTTGTCAGGATGCCTGTGCATATGCATATAAATAAAGTGGTTTTTTATTCTGTTAATCTTGTCTACTGTCAGTTTGTTTTGGAGGCTCAATTACCAAATCTTCATAAAGTGTTTCCTCTCCTACAACTTCTTCTCTTTAGGAATTGAGAGATTCCTAAACACTATCCTACGCTTCCGTGTATTGCCCACCATGTTTAAGTTGGTGTCTCATACCAAGCAAGAACTCCGTATTTATTTTTGTTGATAATTTTTCCGTTCTTTTCTCTCCAGTTCCCAAAGCTGATTATGGCAATACTCTACTCTGTCTTCTCTTACACCATATGTGCTTTGATCCGATGGGGATTATGGAGCCCGCAAAACATAAAGTGATAGGATATTCTACCATATCAGTAACCACGTATGTGATTCTTGCCAGAACGCTTGCTGCTTAGATGGAAGAGAGGGCAGAGACTGTGGGACAGATTTGTTTTCTGGGTGTTTGTGGGCTCCTTGTGGGTTACGTCTGGGCTGGCAAGCTGATAAAATTGAAAAGCAATTTTAAAATGTCTCACAAACATTCCAGTGAAGGTAAAAGCATCATTTTACTAACTTAGGCTTCATCAGCAAGGGCAGATAGTACAATTTGGGAAAACAGAAAATGACTCTCCAAAGTATGGTGCTTTGGCATGCCAAGTACTCTGAACAAAAGGACATTTGAAGAAACTCAGAAGTAAAGTCCCTTTCTTTTTTTTTTTTTTTTTTTTTTTTTTTGTGGTACTGGGGATTGAACTCAGGGGCATTCTACCTTCGAGCTATACCCCCAGCCCTATTTTTTATTCTTTATTTTGAAACCGAGTCTCACTAAGTTGCGGAGTGCCTCACTAGGTAGCTGAGGCTGGCCGAGAACCCGGATCCTCCGGTCTCAGCCTCCCGAATGCTGGGATTACAAGCGTGCGCCACCACGCCCGGCTGTAAAGTCCCTTTCTAATCTTCTCTTACCTTCCTTTCTTTTCTTTTTCTCCTCCAAAGCAGGCCACATACCTTCCTAATGTAGATCATAGGGACACTTTTACCCCCAGAAGAAGCCATAAAGCTAGAAATGTTATTCTAACCTTCTTTTGCTTCTGCTTGTAAGAGCTAGCCATAAGGACATCCTCTGACCTTTCTAGTTTGATTGTAGATCACGAGGATGCTCATTCCAGAAAGGAGGAAAGCTAAACACAGAGGGCAAAAGAATCTAGAGGGACAGGTCTTGTTAGGGTTCCCTCTCACTTTATTATGTTTAGATTGTGCTCTTTTCATCCACTGAAATTTCTGCACAGCTGTGCATGCTTCATTGAACCTAAGAATAAAATGAATTTTCCCTGGGTCTTCACTCTGAATGATCCTATGCACATAAAAGTTTGATTAAATAAGCATGTTATGCTTTCCTCTTGTCAATCTATCTTTTGTTATATGGTATCTGTGGGGATCCTTACGATGGGTGAGGAATGGTGTCACACCTTTCCACCCTACACCACAAAGGTGTGTCCCTGGAAAACTCCACCACATGGATGAAGAGGCTGATGAACATTGGACTCTGAGCCAGACTGCTCCACACATTCTCAAGTGGTCCAAGTACAAAACACTTTTATTCTTACCTGTTCACTGCACTTAGATGTAAACTCACAGAGAGCAGACTTTACTCTCACCAGAAGAAACTACTTCTAGTGCTAGAAAATATGGCAAAAGAAACTCCTTGTAGAGCAGTTTCATTCCAGTGGAAAGAATCAACCGCCCATGCTACCATTTTTCTTCTAATTTTGTGGAAAGTCCCTTCTCTTCTTTAGTCCCCCCATTCCCTATTTAGCCAAAAACCCCTATTGCACTTTTCAGAGTTGTCTTGCCATTATTATTATTGTCATAACTTGCTATTGCAGACAGCATAAGCTCAAATCCTTATGAATACAACTTTCCTTTGCTAATCCATCTTCTTGCAAAGGTCCTTCATAATTTCTTCTCCTTTAAGTTGTGACTTTCCCTAGCACTTTGGTTTGGTCTGATTTTGTTCTGTGACTTATGTATAAGTCATATTTTCTTAGTTGGAAACAAGCTGGGGGTTTTTGTTGTTGTTATTTATTTGTTCATTGATCACTTTCTCTCCCTGCTCTATTCTAAAGCTCTACACATGATATGGTGAATTCAACTGTTTCTGAACCAGATGAGAACTAAACTTTGGCCCTACTTTTTCTACTAAAGGGTTTATATGTTGTATTTCTTTTTAAATTTTGCTCTTTTAAATGCTATTCTAAAATTCAGATGTTATTTAAATTTGTAAAGAGCATTCAACCTGTATGACTAAAGAAACATGAACAAGTGTCATTCAGAGATTCACTTGTATTTTTTTTTTTTTTTTTTTGGCGGTACTGGGGATTGAATTCAGGGGCATTCTACCTCCCAGCTATACCCCCAGCCCTAATTTTTATTCTTTATTTTGAAACAGGATCTCACTAAGTTGTGGAGTGCCTCACTAAGTAGCTGAGGCTGGCCACAAACCCGGATCCTCCAGTCTCAGCCTCCCAAATGCTGGGATTACAAGTGTGCACCACCACACCCGGCTTCACTTGTATTTTTAAACACACAAAATAAAAAAGCTACTCGTAAATGGTTGGTGACTTTTTAATGAGAAGAATTTGCACCCTAATGAGAATAATTTTATGTTTTGTCCAGCAATGAGAATTAGTGAGGAAATCTCAAATGAGGAAATTGTCTTACATTTAAACTGGCCCAAACATCAGATAAATGCAACAGAAGAAAATCCTTATAGAGAAAATTTCACTGCAGGGGAAAGAATCACCTCCCTCTATGCTACCAGACCATTTTTTTAGGACAGTTTCATTAGTAGATGCCAAGAGAGCCAGGAAGATTCCTATGGATGTGGGATGAGGGCAGAGATCATTGCAGCAAGCAAAGACTCCTTAATTCCCTGAGTTTAAGAGAAGACAAAAAGGAGGCTTACATAGGAGGGGATAAGGTCTTTCTTCCTCATCCTATCAACCATCTCTTTCCCACAGAATCTATAAGAGGAGCAATATCTAGCATTAAATGTTGAACTGAATTTTTAGTTTTACTAAGAAGAAAAGCCTGTCAAATCTCATGAGGCCATCACTACCCCCACCAACAGCAAGTCCTTAACCTCTCTGGGCTCCAGCTTCCTCATCTTTAAAGGCTGAATAGCTTGCCTCTTCACAACCTTCCATATTAAAAAAAAAAAAGGCTATATATGCCCTGCTTATTACATAAGCTATCCAGCCTCAAATCTTCATCATAGGTCCTTTCTTTTCAACCAAGGTGAGAGAATTGAAGCTACTATGAAGAATTTAATTTCCATGCTCAGTTTTATTCTTGCAGCTTTCAGAGGATGACTATCTTTTGAAAACCTATACGCATTCTTGAACCAGGCCCCATGGTAACTAAATAGCTGCAACATGACTTGTGCTAAGATCACTGGTATCCTCCTAACTACTGAATTCAGTGAACACTTTGAATTAATTACTTTAATTGGCCTCTCCAGAACACATATCATTGTTTTAATGTGGGCCACTCTCTCCATATTAAAACTATTTCTTCCTTTTACTTTGATCAGATGTTGTAGGAGAGACAAGATACAGATTCTGGAATCAGATGAGTTTAACCCCAACCCACCACCTACTAGATGGCAAGTTACTTGAGCTCTCTGTGCCTCAGAGTTGGATCTCTTCTTAAAAATGGGGATATCAGAACTTACTTTATATGGTTGTTGTATTAGTTAATTTATGCACATAGGTGGCCTTCAGTAAATATTAGCTTAATTGCTCCTAGCACCATTTTCCTTAGTTTTCTTCCTACTCTGATCACAGTCTCTTGGTCTCCAGTGTCTCCACTGGTACTAATGCCTCTGCCTCTCTCATAAAATCAGTGGCCTTGTCTCTTATGTTTCTACACACTCATCTTAGCTGGTCTCATGCACTCCATACCATAAAGAGACAAAAGTCTCTCAAATTGTGGTTTCCAGCCAGATCTCTCTTGAAGGCCAAGGTATCTTTCTATCTCTACTGCAGACTTCCTCTTGGTGCCATCAGTCCCTCAAATTTAATATGTCCAAAAAAGAATTCATCTGCTCCTTCAGTAGAATTTCTTTTAAAATTTTTATTGATGTGTTGCAATTGCACATGAATGATAGATTTATAGAGAGACATTCATATATGCACATAACATTATTTGGTTTATTTCCTTCTCCATACCTCCCCTTTCCCTCCCCTTCTTCCTCTCTGTACATGACAGTGAAATTGATAGTGATATATTCATATATGCACATAACATTATTTGGTTTGTTTCTCCTTCACTAGAACTTTACCCACCAAAGATGAGGGCATTTCATTCAAAGCACTATGGCAGGCCACCAAGGTGTGAGATTCAGTGAAGGGCGACTGTTCTCCAGGCAGTTCTAGTACACAGTGGGTAGCAAAGAGCCTTTATTCTAAGATATTTACAAATCTTGCTTATAATTCTAAATTCCATTCCTTATTGAATGAGGAATCATTGGCAATTTCTGATTAAAGCAGTTCTCAAAAAATATCATCACATATTTCTAGCACTCATTTCAGGCACGTATCAGACTTCAGCAATATCATGGGTTATCTCTGGCTCTTCTTTTGCATTCTGTGTATCTCTGTCAAGAAAAATCAGAGTCCACTGCCCTTAACTTTTCTACGAGTAGGCTGAAAGGGTCCAATATGTGAGTATGAATTCTTTCCACCAGAAAACCCTGAAAACCAGCTGATCTGGCTGTCTATCTCTGTTTGAAATCTCTACTGAAATGAGATCATCTATTTCCAGTTTCAGGACATCAGGTCAGTCTACAGCTGTTGTTTTATGGACAGCAATGATATGCTATGCTATTTTCACTTATATCTGGGAGAGGATTTTTCACAGATTTCCTGAGGTGTGATAGTGATCTCAGTAGATAATAGGTTCCAATTTCCTTTAGTATCAACATATTCATGTTGCAAAATTCCTGAGGCCAAGGCCCAAGCTATACACTCATTGGTAATAATGTAAGTAACCCTAGAGAATTGGCAGGGCAGTCTGACAACTCATAAGAGAGGGCCTCGAGGCATTTTTGCTTTGTCATCTAGTAAGTATATATAACCCAAGCCATAGAAGGAATCCCTATCAAGAATCACCATCCTTGCACAGTGCATATTAGTGCAGGACAAAAAAGATCATGACCATTTCTGGGTGGGAATGACAATAGGGACATCCACACCCAGGAAGAATAATCTCTATTACTACCTACTACATAGAAATTACTCAGGAGGAACACTAATATTCATACCACTTCATTCAACAACTATGGTGATTCTTGGTAGGGATTCCTTGCAAGGATGGTGATTCTTGATAGGGATTCCTTCTATGGCTTGGGTTATATATACTTACTAGATGACAAAGCAAAAATGCCTCGAGGCCCTCTCTTATGAGTTGTCAGACTGCCCTGTACCCACTATATACCAGACACTGTTCTGGATGCCAGGTATATACCAATGAACAAACAGAACAAAATCCCCATGCGCAAGGAATGTCTATTCTGTTGCAGTAAGAAAGGCTTTGAGACATGGGAGAATGCTGAGTTAGAGACTTTACTTAGTTGTAAAACTAAATTCTTTGATCATATATCTATGCCTTAGTATTTTAAAAAAAGTGAAAGCATACACACACACATATGCACACACACGTAAATATATACCTATATATGCATGTATTCCTGCATAATCATATGCATAATTAAACATCCCCCTCATCCCACATATATTTCTATAAGAGAGAAGATTTCATTCTCTCAGATGGTTTCACAGTTGAAAATCAAAGCAGATGGTACTTCTAGAGAAGGCAGCTTGCTTGCTAAAATGTCATGGATATACAGAAATAAAACCAAAAAGGAAAGGCAAGAAAATATTCTCATTTGAATAACGAACTATCTGATGTTCCCTCAGAGCCTGCGCAGCTCAGATAGTGAAAAGAAACCCTCTCAGGCCCTTTGTTCTGCATTTATAACAAAACTCAAACCACATGTCTGTCATGTAATGAGCTACTCTGGATAATTTCTTGAAGAATAATAATCATTATTTGCTGGAACCACTTGTAAAACCCAGAAGGTACCCAGAAAAGTTGGCATTTGTAGCAAACTATCCAAGGGGTAATTTGCAGTGACAAATGATACATTGAATATTGCATTTAAACTTTAAAACATTGCTCACACACAAAAAGAAATTTAATGGCTGAGCCTCACTCCATTCCAGCTTCCTGTCCCTGCTCTTTGCTTCTCTAGAACTGAAGAAAGCCCCGGGGACTCATGACAGAGGATAGCTCAAAACCATGCCTGCAGAGTTTAGTAATTATTATTATGTTAAACACATAATTTGATTGCTTTGTTCTGTGACTATATGTGCTTATTTCAGCCTCTAATAGTTGCCAGATTGGGCCGTGTGATGTGTACCAATGAAATGCAGGGACCATGAGTTTGGCTTTCTGCACCCGCGGTCCCAACAGTATGAGGCACGCCAACAATTCCTGCCCTTGTCTCCCAGGTGCTTTGTGTAGCCCTGAAGTGACAAAAGGGACTAACTTTAGACAAATCAACAGAATGTAATTACAGGTAAGGACTTGGCTTCCCTCCCTCCAAAAGTCTTTGAGGCCTGGGATAAATTTTGACTCAACACCAGTTGAATTGATTTGGGGATCAGTTGTTTACTTGAATCTATTGCATCCAGCTTTCCCACGAGCCAAGACACCCACCTGCAAAGCCTGTTTGCTTCCTTTCCAACTCCTTTCTGGGACAAGGAAAATCCCCAGCAAGAGATTAAGTGAAAGATTCTGAAGATGTGACCCCTAGCTTTGTCAAATTGTTGAGACCCCCAGGATTCCCCTGATACGAGTGTATAAGCTCCTGTGATTGCCATCTAGCCTCAGGCTCCTGCCTCCCCCAAGCTGCTTCTGAAAACAAAGCAATCTGCTTGCTACTTTGGCACAAATTAGCCAGGTCTGAACAGATTAACAGACACTCTTTTCATAGAGGAAAAGGTGAGATACCCTAAAAGTCAGAGAACAAACAGATTTGAAAAATTAATTGAATCTCTTTCCCTTACAAGTTATTTAACTGACCAGCAAGAGGCCAATTGTTAGGATTTAAAAACAATTTAGAAGCTGTAGAAATTCTTTGGTGGTAACCTCCGTCGCCCCAGACCTTGATCTCATGACAAGGAAAACTCTCTTCCATTAAAGTCATAACAAATAATGGCTCAAATAAGAGTCCCAATAAGGGCAGATGGGTCAAATGGCCAAGGAAGCAGCTGATAGCAGTGCTCTGCAGTCTGATAAATCATGATTTTAAAAAGTAGTCTTCCCATATTGTAGAGAAATAAAGTGACATATTGACCAAGTGGTCACAATATTATCAAAGAGGTACACTGGATGTACATTGGATGCTATATCCTGGAGGGGGGGGGATACACAATGTCACCTGGGTAACCTTTTAATAGAACTTAAATATACTGAATCTAATCATGAGGAAACAGAAGACAAAAGAATAGGAACATTTTATTTTTAAGAATTAGGAGCATTTTTCTTAAAAGGGAAGGGACTGAGGCTTGAGGTTTCAAAATTGGACATGTGATAAAATCAATGGAAGGCTGAAGAGCTCTTTCAGGTTGAGAGTCACTGGAAAAATAAGGTATTAATTATACATTAAAGTGTTCAATCTTAAACTTCCTGAAGTGGATAACTATACTATGGTTATGTAAGAAAATGTCTTTGTTCCTAGAAATACACACTGTAGTATTTAGAAGTAAAGGGACAATATGTATGCAGTATATTCTCAAATATTCTGAATTGCAAACACTTTTCTTAACTCTGTGTGTGTGTGTGTGTGTGTGTGTGCGCGTGTATGTGTGTGTGCGTGTGTGTGTGTGTGTGTAGAGACATGTATATGTGATGTGATGATAAAATCCTTAGGGAAAAATAAAAACAATAAGAGACTATGGGTTACATATATATATATATATATATATATATATATATATATATATGAGTGTTCTTTGTATTATTCATGCAATTTTTTTAGGGTAAATTTGAAATAAGTGTTTTTTAACTCTCTTATGATGCATCTCAAGGGTGTCCTTTAATAGAAGGAAAATTGGCTACTTCATTTATGTGTTCTAATTTATTTGAGAATCTTCTTAGATTAAGGATGACTCAATGATAAAGGAAATTGTACCTGGCATTCAGGCGCTATCTAAAACCTCTCTATATAAGGTGAAATGAGCTTATTTTCTGATATGATCTTTAGCTAAGAAAGTATTCAAAAGATATTTTATATACTTTTAAAGATGAAATCAGTAATACTAGAATAGACTATTTAGTAAACATATGTCAGTTTCTAGACCTAAAAAAAAATTTTTTTTTTCAGGGTTCCTTCAAGCCTCTGTCCTTGTCTAAGATACTCTATCTCTCTACGCCCTGGTTTCCTTACAATAAAATAGAGATAATAATACTACCTTAACATCTTCTAAGGTTTATATGGAAAATATATGTATATATAGAACACTTTTTACTAAAGAAAACTGAAAATATAACTCAAACTACATAAGAGTTATTATCTCACTTATCAGGGTGTTCCGAACAGCATGTCATATCAGAATCAAATGCCAACTGTGCTCTTTCCCCCCTTTTCATTTCTTTCCAGGGTCCCCATTCACTAAAGCCAATCAAAAGGAAGAGGGGAAGAGAGACCATTGACACCATTCACACAGGTCAGCCTATTGTTGCTTAGAGCAGGGTGACAGGGTGGAGGGTGAGTATGGGGAACACACAGAAGAAATCTGCTTCAAAGTGGTTTTGTCTTGGTTGATTGACTTAGTAACTCAGTGACACTGAGGATCTAGAAACATTCATTAATCTGCTAGCCACAGCTTTGGCTCCAAACTAAATTTTTCCACAAAAAGGGAAAAAATATTTCCCTTCAATTTAAATGTCCAATTTAAGTTTCATGCCCAACCATGATCCAAGGACTCCTTGGGTGAATGCAGTGCTCTGATTGGTTTAAGCCTTGTTTGTATAATCTGTCAGGCAGGGGAATGAGTTACCACATGATTAGACTATTTGGAAATTATTCCCTGGTTGTTGCACAAGGAAGGGGTTGTGATGGAGGCTGTAACAGAAACCTCAATGTCCAACCATAAATGTAAAACACACATCTCAGTGATTAGCACAGAATAGGAGCTTCATAATTTTTTCCCTTCCTATCCAGCAAGGCTCTGCAAAGCACTGTTCTTGTTCCTGTGGGCATTAAAATGTGGTACTTGATCTAGCCTTTTACAATCCAGAAGATTATAAAAAGATAAAGAGTTTTAACATAAAAATATATAACATAAGAATATAAGTGGCATGCTGTATTAGTCCATTTACTGTTGCTATAAAAATGCATGAGTTTGGGTACTTTATAAAGAAAAGAGGTTTATTTAACTGACAACTTTGGAGGCTGAAAGTCAAAGATGAGTGCCTCCATGAATTTGGAGTTACAGTAGATGGTGTCATGGTGAGAGCACATGGTCACAATCACATGGTAAGACAGGAAGTTATCATGCCCTTTTATAACAACTCACTATCACAAGAACTACCTCACTCCCTCAGACCAGCATCAATTCCTTCTAAGGGCAGCACCCGCAGTGACCTAATGATCTTCCACTAAGTCCCACCACCTCTTAACAATGCAACACCAGAAACAAGCTTCTAGCACATGAGCCTTGTGGAGATAAAACACATCCAAACCACTGTACCTGTTAAGTGCCCAACTAGGAGGGCATTTCTATTCAGAATAGCAGTTTCCAAGATGTCATCTATTGTGGATTGATGAAATATGAAAGTAATTATAAGAATTTGGGAATTCTTATGCTCAGTAGCATTGACAATGGCTCTAGGCTACCAGAGCAGTTAATAACATACAGTATCTCCCTGTGGTTACACTTTCTATGATTTCAGTCACCATGGTCAACCGTGTTACAAAAATATTAAATAGAAAATTTCAAAAATAAGCAACATATATGTTTTAACTTATATACAATTCTAATTACATGATGAAATTTCCATACCATCCCTCTCTGTCCTGCCTGAGACATGAATTATACTTTTGTCCAGCGTATCTACACTGGGCATGCTGGTTCCGTGCCCAAGAGTCAATTTGTATCCATCTCAATTATCACATGGGCTATCTATATTTTCAGTGTTATGTTCAAATAACCCTTATTTTACTTAATAGTGACCCCAATGTTTAAAAGTAGTGATGCTGGCAACTTAAAGATGCCAAAAAGAATCTATAAAGTGTTTCCTTTAGGTATCCTTTCACACAATCACAAAAAGAAGAGTGAGTACAATACAATAAGACATTTTGAAAGAGAGACCACATTCATATAACTTTTATTGCAGTATAGCATTATCATTGATCTATTTTACTTTTAATTGTTGTCAATCTCTTACTGTGCCTAATTTATAGATTAAACTTTATCATAGGTATGTATGTATAAGAGAAGACACTGTCTATGTAAAATTCAGTATTATCTGAAGTTTCAGACAAACATTGGTGATCTTGGAACATGCCTCCTGAGGATAGCATGGTCTACTGTATATTACAGTTAATATACATCTCAAGCACAAGTGCACACACAGCTCACAGAGCAGCCTCATGTAGTCACCTCTGCAAACAGTTCCATGACCTAGTGTCCCTATCCCTGACCTCCATGATGGTTTTCCCTCAGCCCACTAGCAGAAGAATGGCCACAACCCCCTCCTGCTGCTTGCCCCTTGGCCACCTATGACTATTGCTGGTGCCACCTGGGTTCCACTTCCAGAAGCATCTCTTGCAAAAGTGCTCTGCACCCAGAGATGCAAACCTTCCTACCACCTAGATCTCCTTAAGATTGTCCCCTCCATACTAGTAAGCAAGCGTCTCAGGGGAAAGTCTATGCTCCTTTCATGTCTATTGTTGTAGTGCTCAGAGAATTCAAATTTCCCCAACCCCTCTGTGCAATCACCTGTAACCTGCCTGCAGACTCCAGGAAGAAGCCTGTCAGCCTACTGGGCAAAACCAACGCCCAAACCTCCTTGACAGTGTCCATTACTTTGCCTCAGTGCTTCTGGAGGCCCTAGGTACATCACTGGGCTGTGAGCACAGAAGTAGCTGGAAAGTTCCCCTGAGGCTTTGTAACTACTTGCCTTATACCAAGTAGATAATAAACTCTAAGCCGCTACAAGAAATAATGAAATGAAATAAGCTAGTAGTTATAAAATATTTAGATACAAGGTGAGCTTGGTGGCTCATGCCTGTAATTCCAGTACTTGGGAAGCTGAGACAGGAGGATTGCAGGTTTGAGGGCAGCCTCAGCAACTTTGCCAGGCCCTCAGCAACTTAGTGAGACTCTGTTTCAAAGTAAAAATAAAATAGGGCTGGGGGTGAAGCTCAGAGGTAGAATGCCCCTGGGTTCAATCCCAAGTACCAAAAAATATTTATTTAGATACAATTTTAGGAAGGCCATATCTTCACTTATGACAATGATTATCACATGCCACGAACTGAAGAGTGTAATGAATTGTCCCTTCTACACTGAAGTCAGAGAAGAGGAAATGACGAAAAAGATAATGTGCCTGTAGAAGTGGCTCTCCAACTGTTCTCTCTGCTCACAGAGTTGCAGTACACTTCCCTCAGGATCCTGGTCCTCCAGTGAATGGGAGTGTGGAGGCAGGGGAGGAGAGGAAGGGGGAGGTCCATGACATCTGCAGATCAAGTTGTAGAACCATGTTTGTCAAAGTGTGATCTGAGAGTCACCTGTGTCAGTAGCCCCTGAGGCTCAGGTTAATGACTCAGTGCCAATGCCACTGAGTTTTGAAAAACTCCTTAGTCTCACCTGAAGTTTGAAAGTTACACCTGTAGAAAGTACTTCTTCAGTCCACTTAAACATGGCTAAGTGACTCCTCATACTGATCCCAAATACAGTATAATAAGATGATATGTGCTTCCTGAATTTAAGGCCATGAGCACACAATGAATAGAGATAGAAGCCTTCTGTTTTTATTGTGCTACTTACTTCTGTGGCAGGCAAAGTGGAAAGCAGCAAAGATCAGGTTTATTAGTAAGATATTACAAAAACAATTTACTATTTTTCATACACAAGAGTAAAAGGTAGCCATGTGTAGTAGCACAAATCTGTAATCCCAGTACTTGGAAGGCTGAGAAAAGAGGATCACAGGTTCCAAGCCAGCTTCAACAACTTAAGCTGGGCGTGGTGACACACGCTTGTAATCCCAGCATTTGGGAGGCTGAGACCAGAGGATCCGGGTTTACGGCCAGCCTCAGCTACCTAGTGAGGCACTCCGCAACTTAGTGAAACCCTGTTTCAAAATAAAGAATAAAAAATAGGGCTTGGGGTATAGCTCGGAGGTAGAATGCCCCTGAGTTCAATCCCCAGTACCTGAAAAACAAAAACAAAACAAAACAAAAAACAAACAAACAAAAACTTAGTGAGACCCTGTCAAAGTAAAAAATGAATAAAATAAAATAAAAAAGGATGGGGTGTAGATTAGAGATGGCATGCCCCTAGGTTCAATGCCCAGTACCACCAAGAATAAAAAGAAATTGGTATTTTTTAGGTAATTCAAATAATGTGGTACTGGCAATAAAACATTGACTGACCTTGTATCTGTTTTAATTATACATATTGCTTTATGTTATTTCTTCTTCCACAGAACACATGGCAACTCTCCAGAGACTCTCAGTGTGTTATTTTATGATAATATTCTCCAACAGGGGGAAAAAGGGGTTTGGGAGGTATTTTTTGTTTTGTTTTATTTTGTTTTTTAGCTTTTTTCCTCTCCTTTGAAATTATTTCCCATGCCTTTCATGGACCTTGGTAATGTTCCAAAATTTTTCTAATCAATCTAACATTGTAAGCTGTCAGAATGAATTTTCTTCACTAGAACTAACTCTTCTACATAATTCCTTCTATTCTTTTCTTTTTGCTTTATTTACTTCATTGATTTGATTTAGAATTTTGTTGTTGTTGTTGTTCTTTTTAGACCTGCTGAGTTATTTCCAATTTTAAAGACTTTATTAAAGTAGCTCTAGAATTCTATCTTCAGAAAAACTGAATCAGCAAAATCTTGACAATTTTCTAATGCATTACTTGTAATCATGATTTGTTTCATTTGTTAGAACTTCAAGAGGGATGAACTGCTTTGATGGAACTGATTAATACATTCTGTCATGTAACCAGTGACTTCTGATAAGGAAGTTTGATGACTATGTAATTGCTTTGTTGCCCTTTAGTATATTACGTGTCTGTCTTAGCAAATTTACCAAAACATGGGTTTTGTTTGTTTGATTTTGTTGCTGCTTCATTGTAGTCCACAGTCATAAAAATTTCCACTTATTGAACACATAAATAAAGCTCCTTTGTGTAAACATCTCATAACTCTTTCATGTTCCCCAAGTTGTTTTCACTGTCTCTTTTGTCACCTAGAACCACTGACACATCAAAACATCGTGCAGCATAAGTTCCACTCCTCTATATCTATATTATAGGGGCCTCTGTTCCTAAAGAAAACCTTCTATGTGGTTTCTGTCAAGTATTGGATTTGATAGTGTGAACAGAAAAGCAATACTTGTTGGGAAACACAGAATGTAACAGCTGCCTATGACATTCAAACAACAAAGGATAGAAGTTTGGGTCAATAGATTTTTATTGTTTTGTTGTGGGGCTTTTGGTCTGTAACTGCTGTCATCCTTTAGTCTTTAACTGTGATGTACTGAAGTTTAGAAATCACTAGGTGTTGGTTGATTCCACCTGTGTCTCCATGACTACTTGCAGGGTGACCTGGGAATGCAGCAGCATCTGCATCACCTGGGAGCTGGTTTAACATGAAGAATCTCCAGCCCTGCTTGGATCTGCTGAGTTGGAGTATGCATTTGAACAGGCTCTCCAGATAACTTTTGTGCTGTTTAAAGTTTGAGATATGCTCTTTTTCATGGCCTGGCTTTTTCTGGCTTTCATGTTCCTAACATGACTTTAATTTCTGGGATGAACTATTTTTATTATGTTAAATAAAAACAATTATGATCCCACTAATAAAACTTTTTTTTGTAGATTTCTTTTTCAATACAAATGGTAACACAAAATCAGAAACAATTCAATCTTGCTTGAATTGACTTTCTCCTCCAAGTGAATTCAATCATCAGTCACCTGAAATGGACTATACCTTGGGTTCTGTCTTTATAAATGACCTCCTTAAAATATAACCTCATTATTGTTTCAGAGCTTGGCCACAAAAATGTCGATTAACAGGTGGTAGGGACATAAAAGCCAAATGATGAAGGTGATTGAAGAAAAGAATGGCTGCAGAAAGGAAGAATACCCTAGAGTGCCCTGCCATTCTCCTTGCACAAGGGTTCAGATGCTGATATCTCACATATGATTAAATATTCAGAGTTACTACATTATTTTGGTATTCATTTAGCTTTTTTCTTTCTTTTATTTTTCTTTTCTTGAGACAGGGTCTTGCTATGTGCTGAGGCTGGTCTAGAATTCATGGGCTTAAGTGATCCTCCTAACCTCAGCATCCTGAGTAGCTGGAAATACAGTACATCCCACAACACCTGGCTCCTTTAGCATTTTTTAAAAATACATATGTTAGATACAACAATTTAAAATTAAAAAAATATTCTAATGTTTAATCAGTTGTCTGAAAGGGATATATAAATAATATTACATCGAAAATTAAAAATTGAAAAATTGATTCTGATATGTTCCAGGAAAAAATATTATTATTCTTTATATAATGTCCCCTTAGCTATATTCTATTTCAGTATTATATAAAATTTCTATGTTATTGGTTGTTGCTTTTGGAAAACGCACATTGGAGATTATATGTAGAACTCTATATACTATTTGCATTTACTAAAGACCCACCAACCAATGGGAAAATGTGGAAATGGATGTGTACTGATCTCTGAACCACTTACCTTTGTGCTATTACTATACTTTAGTATGAAAAAATACAATTTTTTTAAAAAAGCTAGAGCATGAAAGAATGTATGATTGACTAAGAATAGTAGAGACCAGCCAAGTCAGTGCTCGTGAGTTATGAAAATTCTGGTTATTTTGCAAAGTGATCCTTTCTGTTAATTTGGGTTTAAGGCTAAATAAACATTGTACAAATACATTGAAGCTAGAATGCTGATGGAGTGGAAATGTTTTGTTTTCTGAAACTACCACAAACTATTTCTGAAACATTTAAACTTTGGCATTAACTAAATGTTTGCCAAGCACCTTTCCCCTATTTCAAAATATGAATACATATAGCCCACATGTTTCTGATTCATTTGCAACTAATTTATCAAAATTGGCAAGACCTTTTTGCTAACCACAAAGTCTAGAGAGCCAGTTCAAAAAAAGAAAAAGAAAAAGAAAAGAAAGAAAGCATTCTCAAATCTTCCATCTGGACCACTCAGTTAATTCAAGGGGGACTCAAACTCTGAATATGAGAGTTTATTAAAAGCTGAGCAAAACCCATGTGCTTCTTTTTATCTTCTTTTTCAATTGGATCTATTTTGCCAATCTGAGAGGACCCAATTTTCCTTTGCTTGCTCTGCTCTCAGGATAGGTGGGGCATGTTCATCAATAATATTTCCAATAATAAATTGCAAAAATATTTATTCTAAATAGTTATGTTTCCATTCCCTATAGATCTTATTTTCCAATAGAAAAAAGTTATTAGAAGCCAACTGTATAACAAATTCAGCACATTTAGTTTCTTCCATATTTAAATTATGATGTGTGTCAATACAGATGTCTTCTGATTAAACGTTCCCTGAAGAGCCAATGCAGTGGCTGAGATGCCCACTAATAATTAAACACTTAAACATCTGCATATTATTTCTCTTAATCAATCAGTTAACAAATATTTAAGGTGCATTTTCCATATTATCTAGTCTAATTAGGCACTATTATTTAGTGCCTAATCTTAAGACTTACCTGGGCACTCACTTAACATACAAAATCCCAGGTCTCCCCTCTGGAGGACAGGCAATGCAGAGGTTTAATCAATGTCCCCAAATGATTCCTGGCAACAGATAGATACTATGCTGGTTAATTATGCCTGCAATGAAGCAGTTACCCAAATGGCCCTGATTTCAAGATATTTTAATCTTTTCCACAATAATAATGTTTCCATGTATAATTATATATAATTTAATATTTCTATATCATAGGATCTTTCCTTTGACCAACAGGCAAATTTCCTTCATCAGATCTCTTGCCATGATTTTTACTTTGAAAAGGGATTTCCATAATATTAAGTATGGTATCTTTCTTCAAGAAGACTGAAGGAGCTGTTTAGAAAGGAGATAGTGGCATAAAGTGGTGACAGCCATGACCTTGCTTTGTGACTTAAAATAAAAAGTTATTTAATCTATTTCAAGTTAATTTGGACTT
The DNA here is from genome assembly GCA_004027655.1 of Graphiurus murinus. Taxonomy (NCBI): domain Eukaryota; kingdom Metazoa; phylum Chordata; class Mammalia; order Rodentia; family Gliridae; genus Graphiurus; species Graphiurus murinus. The sequence goes on along the minus strand of PVLC010022326.1, from coordinate 1,155 downwards.
TAAGGCAAATATCAAAATTGGAAATAGGATTTTATATAGTTTGGAAACAAAGCATCCCTTTATATCATTGCTTTTTTCTGTTCAAATATCTAATTTACTTTGTGTTTTAGGTAACATTAAAGAGAAATACATATACTTACAATTATGGAGGTATGGACTTAAAGAGTTTAAGCAACACTGGTTGGCCAGGTGTGGTGCTACACACCTGTAGTCCCAGAATTTTGGAGTCTGAGACAAGAGGACCACAGGTTTGATACCAACCTCAGCAACTTAGGGAGCCTCTCAACAACCTCCTGAGGCCATTTCAAAAAAATAAATTTTAAAAAATGCCTAGGGTGGGGGATGTAGCTCAGAGGCTCTCCACAACTTAATGAGACCCTGTTTCAAAATAAAAAAAAATAAAATAGGGGTTGGGGTGTAGCTCAAGGCAGAATGCCCCTGGGTTCAATCCCTAGTTCCACACACAAAATAAATTAGAAACCATGTATCTGGTAAGGGTCTACTTTCCAGAATATATAACAAATTCTTATAATTTAAAGATTAAAAAAACAGCTAAAAATGTGTAGAAAATTTAAATAGGGATTTCTTCAAAGAAGATAACCCATAAACACATGAAAAAATAGTCAACCTCATTATTCAATAGGGAGATGAAAATCAGAACTTCAATGAGACACTGTTTTAATCAGCTTTCCATTGCTGCGACCAAAACACCTGACCAGCACAACTTAGAGGAGGAAAGTTTTATTCAGGGCTCACCATTTTAGAGGTGTTGGAGGTTTCAAAGGTCAGCCAATGGTTAGCCAGCTCACAGCAGCAGAAACTATAGCAACAGGGTTCATGACAGAGAAAAGACACTCTGTGTCAAGGCTGCTGGAAGCAGAGAGAGCTAGAGGAGGGGCCACGGACATACATAATCCCCAAGACCAGGACCTCACTGACCTGCCTCCTCCAGCTATGCCCACTTCTGAGCCTTCCTGCGCTGGGGATATGTTTTCAACACATCAGGTTCTGGGGAGATATTCCAAACCCAAACCATAGCACACTTTTAGGAAGGGTATAATCAAAAAGAAAGGCAATAAGAAGTATTAGCAAAGATATGAAGTAATTGGAATCCTTATGCATTGCTAGTGACAAGGATTCCCTCCCTGATCAAAC
>PVLC010022325.1:0-26862 GCA_004027655.1 Graphiurus murinus | reverse complement strand
GTACTGGGGATTGAACTCAGGGGCATTCTACCTCCGAGCTATACCCCCAGCCCTATTTTTTATTCTTTATTTTGAAACCGAGTCTCACTAAGTTGCGGAGTGCCTCACTAGGTAGCTGAGGCTGGCCGCGAACCCGGATCCTCCGGTCTCAGCCTCCCGAATGCTGGGATTACAAGCGTGCGCCACCACGCCCGGCCAGATCCATTCTTTACATGTAACCATGAAAGCCATCCCTACAGAACATTATGAAGGAAAGCCTTGATGAGGAGCTCTGGCTGCCTCATTTCAAATGGCCACCACTAGAGATACAACTATGTACATGTTCTCATTAATTACAGAAACTACTCCTATGGTTGTACCTATAAATATAATGACAATCAAATTATATTAATTGTCTCTCTTATGTGATGTGGTTCATTGGCAAAATATTTACTAAAGACATTTACAAAATACTTTATTCTAGTAATAGTTTAATATCCATCAATATCATTGTGTATGAAAAATGGCTTAGAATATGCTTCACAAAAATTAGAAAAAATACTTTAGAAATTACGTTTCCAAAACAGATTTAGGGATAAATAAAATCCTGTGTCCATGATGTTCTTGTTTAAAGGGAAATTATTAATCCCAGTACTTGAGAGGCTGAGACAGGAGGATTGCAGGTTCAAGGCCAGGTTTAGCAACTTAGTGAGACCCTTCACAACTTAGTAAGACCCTGTTTCGAAATAAAATAATAAAATAGGGCTGGGGTATGGCTCAGAAGTAGAATACCCCTGGGTTCTATTCCTAGTACCACAAAAAAAGGAAATTATTATGTTTTAATATTTTTTCCTCTAAGAATAAAAATCAAGCCAGCTCATCTTAGACAAACTGCTCCACAAAGACAGTTTGCAGAATGGAAGAGGATCCATTCCTCCAAGCTGCCAGGTAGCCTCTCATACTGAGGAGCTTTCGCTTTTATTCCCTGAGCTTCCACACCCCTCCCATGAAGGCCTCCACCATCAGAGCACATATCTGAAATCCTTGTTACTCTTTCCCCCTCGGGACTGTGAACTCTACGAGGGTGCCCGCTGAATCTACCTTTTTTACCAAACACTTCCCAGTATGTACCACCAGTTAGCTTAGTCTGTGCAAGATGGAAGAGTGTCTGTGACTTGTACTGGCTTGAAAGGAAGCTCGACTTCCCAGGGGAGCTGATTATAGCGAGAGTTTCACTGCGGTCTGTGGGTGTGTGATGATGAGCCGGCATTATTCTAAGACACTAAGGAATACAAAGATGGCGGTGGGGAGAAGGTCCCTTCCCCAGAGAAGACTGCCCTCTGGTGGAAACAGCGGGCATGTGGGCAGCAAGCTGGAATAAGGCAGTGGCTGGTGTGCAGTGCCATGAGAATGATGAGTTTTCCACATGGGAAGGAGAGGTGTGGAAATTCCTGGAGAAACTTCAGCCTAGGCCCTGATGAATGAGGAGCAGCCTAACAAAGGAGGAGCTGAGGCCCAGCTTCCCCTAGAAAGTTCCTAGGGTCTCATAGGTGGGCCTCCAGCCCCACCAGGGACGTGGGCTTGGGGGGTCCCAAAAGGCTTTACTTTGGGTCATTTACCAACAGGACGGACTTAGAAACCTCATCTCCCTGCCTAGACCATGAACACAAGGATTCCTCAAACCTCACTAGGTGTTCAGGATATAGCAATGAGCAAAACCAATGAAAATCCTGCCCCCTGGGGGCTTATCCACTAGGGGAAAGCAATAATCAATAGTAATGATGATTTAGTATATTAGACAGTGATAACTGCCTGAGATAAAATAAGCTAGGGATAGGAAATGCTAGAGAAAGGATCTGAAGCCAGACATGGTGGTGCACACCTCTGATCCCATTACTTAGAAGACTGAGACAAGAGGATCACAGATTGGAGGCCAGCCTTCACAACTCAGCAAGATCCTCAGCAACTTAGTGAAATCCTATTTCAAAATAAAAAATAAAAAGGGCTGGGGGTGTAGCATGGAGGTAGAATGCCCCTGGGATCAATCCCCAATACCAAAAAAAAAAAAAGAAGAAGAAGAAAGCTGCAAATCAGAGGACCCTCCATGAGAGTGGCGTTGGAATAGGGAGTTGAAAGAGGTGAGACAGTGAGTCTATGGATTCCTGAAGAGCATTCCAATAGAGGGACCAGCCAATGCCATGGTCTAGAGGGATGGTACACAGGGTTCTCACAAGATACAGCAAAGAGGCCAGGGTGGCTGGAGCAGAGTATGCGAGGAGAGGGGTAGGAATGGGGTCACTGAAGTCAAGGGGCCCTCACTAGATGGACTTGTGCAGGGTCTTGTGAGGACTTAGCTTCCCCCTCGACCTGGGGAGCCACTGCAGGATCATGCACAGAGAAGAGATCCCTAAGGGCACTGCCATGAATGCAGCCTGGGGACAAAGAAGTAAGGTAGCAGGGGTTGCTCACACCAGCCTAGTTGCTCCTGGAAGAAACAATGCCGGCAGGCCCAGGGGAGGGAGAAGTGGGCAGATTCTGAAATATTTTGAAAATAGAGACACCAGTTTTGCCGATGGATGGCATGCAGGATATGGGAGGAAGAGAGGAGCCCAGGATGACCCCACGGCACCACATCAGAGTGCTGCCTTGTCAGAGTGACAGTGGCCTGTCTGCTGATGTGAGTCTGAGCTTCCTGAAGAAAAAGGGGGGGGGGGGGGTAGCGGGAGGCAAGTTCGGGTGCACTTTTGCCTTTTAAGCTACCTGCCAAGCTGTAAACTTCAAAGAAAGAGACAGGAAAGGCAGAACTGCAAATGTAAAAATAGACCTTCAAAGACTTATTTTCAAGCTTTCCCTTCCGTTTCATGCTTTCTTCTCCCAAAGACTGGTGTGTTCACCGAGGTGTGTGTGGTCTCTCTCTTTGCATCTTTCTCCTTCATCCCATTTTAGCCATGTTGCTGATGCTAGAATGTTCCCAGCAGCCCGGAGCTAATCGCATCGCCAACCCTAAGGTTCCTTTTATAACCCTGCCTATTACAGGCTTGGTGGAAAAGATGTCAGGGAAATTCCAAGGGGCTGTTTTAATTAATTAACAGCAGAACAGAAACCAAAACCAAGTTGGAGTGAACAGTCCCTGCAAAGGTCATCTTGCAGTGCAGCGTGGGGCTTCCATTTTATCTCAGAGGGATTTGGTCAGAGATTTTGATTGCTGGTTGTTTTTCTAAATTTGTTCTTATTCACATTGGGCCCTTATGCTTTGATCTTTTCCTTCCACACTTCTTTACCACCCCCTCAACACGCACTCCTCTGAGGACACTCAGCTTTTGCAGATTTCAGACCAAGCTAATCTATATTAAAATTGTATACTAGGTTTTGACGTAGGTGCCTCACGATTTTGAGCAGAGTTTGCTATTTCTGAGATTTCTAAGTACACAAATATCTGTAGCTATATAAAAATTCAACACCTCGAGGGTTTACACCACAACAGAATATATTTCTTAAGGTAGCCTTTAAAACATGTTAAAAATCGCTCATCCACTCACCTTGTAAAGTACTAAAAAATATCTCGATTCTTTCAGGCACAAAGCAACAGAATTATTTCTTAGATCTGTCCCTCTGTGCCATCCCTTACAATAACATGGAAGCTGTGCCTAAAATTTGGAGCTGATTTTTGGAGGATTCCTTGAAACCTGAGCATCAATTCAACAAAGTCTCAGATTCATAAATTCCTGGGTCTGCATGTGGCTGATTGTCCAGTCTTGCTGGGTTGAAGGAAGAAAAAAATAATAACAATTTTCCTAAGGCAACCTGAGGCCATGCCACCCTTATCCCTGAGCTTTTTTGTTTGCTTGTTTGTTTGTTTGCTTGTTTTTCTCTTTCCTCTTATTTATAGAGTTCTTCTAATGTTACATGCTGTGATGAACCCTTTACACACATTTAACTCATGAGCCTATACCACTGGAATCCCCATTTCACAGATGAGAAAATTTTGATACTCAAAATTATGCAAGGATTTACCAAAAGTCCCCTAGCAGAACCAGTGGACAAGCTGGGGCTTAAACTCAGATCTCCCCACCTCTAAGTGACCTCCCTTTAACCACAGTACTGTGCCGTCCCCACCACACACCCTGCTCACTGTTTTCTACCACCAGTGGCTTAGAGCTGATCAGGTCCCCAAGTTTTTTGGGGTTTTTTTTTTTTTTGGTTTTTTGCGGTACTGGGACTGGGGATTGAATTCAGGGGCATTCTTCGTCCAAGCTATACCCCCAGCCCCATTTTTTATTCTTTATTTTGAAACCGGGTCTCACTAAGTTGCAGAGTGCTTCACTAGGTAGCTGAGGCTGGCCTCAAACCGGGATCCTCCGGTCTCAGCCTCCCCAATGCTGGGATTACAAGCGTGCGCCACCACACCCGGCTAGGTCCCCAAGGTTCTGAGGGTCACTTTAAGAACCACAGGCTTTGTTCAGGTTTCTGCCCCAGGAAGCTCATTGTTGTAGCGTTCCACGCAACCTGTTGCGTCCCACGCCACATGCCACACGGGGTAGGGCAAAGAGAGGGAGAGTATCGCAGCTGGGCCCACCACCCTGGGGAGTCAGGGAAGCCCCCCCAAAACCAGCACCAGCTGGGAGTCCAGTCAGCGGTCAGGCAGCACTGCAGAAACTCAACTTTATTGGAACATACAATACATTACATGGGCAGGTCAGGTAGGGAGGTGAAGCTGGGGAGGGGGAGCCAATGGGAGCAGCACCCACTGGCTTCCCTAGGTCTGAGGGGTCAGATTTCACCAAGAAAGGTCAGAGCCTGTGAGTGCCGAATGCCACATAACATGAGCGATCCCTACACATTGTCACTCTTGTTCTGTGAGCCTCCTGCCTGTAGCCTTTCTCAGAAGCTGCCCTTGTCCTCCCTGGGGTGTCTGATGGGCTGGAATGAGCACACCTTCCTCCCTTGGGCAGGCTCTGCCCACCACCCTCAAGGAGCTAAATTCTGAGGCAAGTCTTCAACTGCTGCTTCTCTGGAAAGCAGTCCTCAAGGGGAAGTCCTTTCCAGCTAGGGAGCAAGCGTAAGCAGCACATGGGCTGCAGAATGGTTGAGAACAAGTCATGAAAGTGGAGACAAAGAATGGTCAGGAAGGGGGTCAAGGAAAGAAGCTGACAAAGCCTGTAGAGCAGAGAGCTTCTGTCCAGCCTCAGCTGCTCTGTCTTGCCACCCACAAGGTGAGATCCCAAGAGAAGCAGATGAGGTGAATCCCTCCTAGATTTCAGCAACATAGAAAATCTGGGGGGCTGCTGCTGCAGGAAACATGATTGCACAATGTCTAGAAAACCCCACTGGCCTGTAACATGTCTGAGAATCTACGGAATCCCAGTGCTAGAACCCTATCCTACCGGGTTCACACTGTCCTCTCAGAGAATTGAAGAAAGCTCACCCTCCAGGTGGCCAACACTGGCCTGAAAGACGCTCCAGGCAGAATGAGTTGGCTGTGCCCTGACATATTTAAGGGTCCCTTTTTTATTGTTTCTCTCTCTGGCACACATCTAAGCTCTGGAGAGAGTCTCATAACTGCAAATAATAGGTGATCAGCTGGTTTCTAGAAGATGTTTTCTGTCGTGATTCATGACTTTGGGACATTGTTTAGATTGGGTTTTTATTTCAAGTTTTATTTCTCACGGGCTTATTTGTTTCCTCTTCTGGATCCATGCCTACTTTGTAACTCTTGTATGTGTAATTTGAAAATAAAAAATATTGATCCTCTTTATTTCATAGAGCTGCAGAATGGTCCAAGTTCAAAGAATGACCCTGAGAACCTAGCAGAATGCTTCTGTTAGGAGGATCATCTCCAAAATGTTGCAGAACCTCCTTATTCCTCTTCTAGGCTGAAAAGCACATGATTTAATGATTTCTTGGAGTTATCTTCCACTGGAAGTAACCTCCCTTGAGGCTTAAGGCTGCAGAGGTACTGAAGACCACTCCTATTATCTGTTTAGGCCTAAAAAAAGACTCCAGTCTGACAGCCAGCAAAGTGCCCTGCACCTCCAGCTTCTGAAAGCCCAGCCCTCTCAGCTCTGCTTCCTGCCTCCTCCCTGTATTCCTTCTGCTTCTCTCTTTTCTTTCCTTCCTTGCTTTCTTTTGCCTCCTGCTTTTCCTGGTTCCGAGACTTTCTTTCCTTCCCTTTTTCCTTCCCACAGTTCACCTTGGAGATTAAATAGAAGCAAACAACCTTCCAGGGTGGCAACCCCATGCTGACCTTCAGCATTCCTCCTTCTCATTCCTTCTGCAGGCTAAGCCGCAGACCCACCTCCCTCTTTCTGTGGGTTGTTTCCCTTAACGCTTGCTACCTTTGAGAACCGCACACCAGTTACCTGCATGTAAGCTGCCTTTGTGCAACGAGGTGTCCAGGTTTATGACTAAGGGAGCTGTGAGCAGAAAGGGCCTCACCCTAGGTCACCTTCACCATTGGTGTTTACAGGGTCTGTCACTCCCAGCCGGTCTCACAAGTCACCACTATGGCACATGCCACAGTCCCATCCACAAGGACGGGGAGGGTAGTGGATACCAATCTGCCAGGTCCCATCCTAGGAGGAGAGTCTGTGGGAGAAACACCTTGATTTGGCTCTAACCAGAAAAGTAGAATGAGACACCCAATAAGATCCTGCCAGGGACCACAGCCTACTAAAACTGCCTCCTGGGAAAATTGTAGGAGATACAGTGTTCTGAGGAAGCCACCCTATCTGGATCTAGATGATAATCAGTCAGTTTCAAATGTGAATCTCTCATACCTTGGAATGTTCCCAAGGAAGACAGTCAAGGATAAAAGAAGACGAAGAAACGTGATCTGTTTCCCTAATGGCTACTCTTTTTTTTTTCTTTTCTTTTTTTGCATGCTTATTTTCTGTGCTTGTTGCATGTGTTTCCCCATTAATTGTGTCAATAGTGAAGAAGAACTGAAGCATTACACTTGTGGCACAGCTGTTTCAAATGATTACACTGAGAATGGTATTTCTTCCAGCCCCCTTCCCAAAGTGTCTCCTCTCCTCCATGACTCACTGTGCTCCGCGGAGCATTCCTGGCCCTGACTCCCCACATGGAATCAGTTGCTTCCTCAATGCTTTGATTGCAGCCGACTCAGCTGGTCTGGAAATCCATGGTGCCTGTTCCTGATGTCTTTAAAACTGCAACGCTAATTATGATAAGCTCTTAAACACCTGAGTTGAATCAAAGGACCCCTGGACTTGGCTTTTCTGCCCAACTCACTGTCAAAAGCCGATCTGGAATGAGCATTCAATTCCAGAGAAATTTCTTTAGACCTGGTTTGGATCTCAGCAGGAGGGGGCGTTTCAGTGATGGCTGATGCTCTTGTGAACAATTGAAAGGGAGGGGAAAAGGTCCAAGTCACACCTCTTATCTATGGTCCAGTTGCTTGAGGTTCTCAAATAGAGAACAGGGGCTGCAGAATCCATAAAGGTAAGAAGGCGCCCCCGGTGCAGGTCTTGGGGCATTGGGGTTGGACAAACGCCATGGTCACTGCTCTAGGGCATCATTACTGCAGAAGCCCAGGCCTGCTTTGCCAATGTCTTCCCCTTGACCACCAGCCTCTCTGTCTTCCTCCTCACTCTGTCTCCTTCCCACCACTTTCTCTTGCTCCAGGGAGGTTCAGAGAAAAGGCTTCGATTCTCCACAAGATCGCCAAGAAGAAATGCCAGGCGGATGAGAACGGGAGGCAGAACGGGGCTGCCAATCACGTGGGTGAGTGCCAGGAGACATCCATCCACTGCCCCTCCTGGGGAGGGGATGGGCAGCGAGGCAAGGCCAGGTGGGCACCCTGTGACCTGGTGTCCATGCAGAACACAGTAGCTCAGCCTTGCCCTGGACAAGAGAAGTTGAGTCCCTCTTCCCCGAGAGGGTATAGGGCAGGAATGGATCTAGTATGTTGCCAGTAACTCTAGAGGAAGTCCAAGGAGAGTAAAATGATTCTAACCAATTCCTCACCAGGCATCACCATTCAAGAGTAGATGATCAGCCGGGCATAGTGGTACATGCCTGTAATCCCCAGTGCTTGGGAAGCTGAGACAAGAAGATCACAGGTTCGAGGACAGCCTCAGCAATGTAGCAAGAGTGAGACTCTGTTTCAAAACAAAAAAATTAAAAGGGCTGGCGGTGTAGCTTGGAGGTAGAATGCCCCTGGGTTCAAGCCCCAGCGCCATAAAAAAGAAGAGGAGGAGCAGAAGCAGAGGAAGAAGAAGAAGAGGAGGAAGAGGAGGAGGAGGAGGAGGAGGAGGAGGAGGAAAGTAAATGATCATTTCATTTCAGGAATTCCACATAAAAGGGACCCATACACACACACACACACACACACACACACACACACACACCACGTAATATTTAACCAAAGCTGAGAGTCCCCTTCTGTAATAGTAACCAGATTTTATAACTATTATGTTACTTACAGCCCATCCACTAAATTACCACTTGGTCACTCCCTTGGTGACAGAGCACCTTCGAGTTGAGTCTGCCTCTTCTTTAGAATTCAGTGATATCCACCCAGGTCTCTTTTGGCTGACTTTTCCAGAGCTCCTGTGTGACCAGATTGTGACATTCAGGCATCTTATTTTAACTTGGAACATGATGTTCCTTCTCTCCTGTCTGTAACTATAATGCAGCTCTCTAATTCTAAATTCAAACTAAATTTAACCTAATCTGGATCTATGCTATAAACGAAGCTATTGCCCAAGTAACTAAAATTATCTGCAGACAAAATTCAACAGAGTTGTGCTCAAAATGCATGACACACTGAAGAAGTTCCTGCCTCTCCAGTTATCCTGACTTTCAGCTCAGGGAAAAATTTGGCCAAGAAACAGTCGAGATTTGATTGGGTATGGAAAGGGAAACTGGACAGAAATCAGCTGAAGTGTTAACAATGGTCATGTCTCAAAATCAGGAGTATGAGTTACATATTTTCGCTTGCTTCTGTGAACCTGGACACATTTTCTAAGATGATCGTATTTTGCTTTTGTGTTATAAAAATGTAAAACCACACCACAAAAATCTGTTACCTAGGTTAGGTTGGACTTGATATGTAGGTTTAATTTCACAGGCTATTTTCTTCTGTCAAACTTGGTTTCTCTTTTCTGGAATGAGGTAGCTTGGAGTAAAAGACTTGATGCCTGAGCTCCAACCCTGTCCTCTTCCTAACAATTGGTGGCCTTGGGCTTGGATTGAATCTTCTTTGAGGAAATAGGATACATAACTCCAAGGAGCCTCCTAATGCTGATTGGGTCTGTGAACAATCTTGTAGCTAAAAAACAGTGTGTCAAAAATCCATGCTTTTCAGTCAGTCCAAGATTTGCTTATATATTTTCCTTGGTGATGGAACCTCAGCCTGCCATGTAAAAGCACTCTGTAAGCTAAGATGCACATTAGGTGATATCTGTTCATTTCTGTCTTTGGGTGTTTCCACTCCCCTTTTGGTAGGTGGCATCCTGCTGCTAGGAGCAGTTTTGGCCCTGGAAGGCTGATACTGGTGTTTTACTTCAGCCAATACATTCTCCCCAACAGGGTTTTAATATTCCCCCCAAGGGACTTAGAAATTTATAGTTTAAACAACTGAACCCAGAGCCAGGCATGGTGGCCCACGCTTGTAATCTCAGTACTTGGGAGGCTGAAACAGGAGAATCACATGTTCCCAGCCAGCCTCAGCTGCTTAGTGAGGCCTTCCACAACTTTGTGAGACCCTGTTTCAAAAATAAAGAATAAAAAATAGAGCTGAGGGTATAGCTCAGAGGTAGAATGCCTCTGGGTTCAATCCCCAGTACCAATAAATAAATAAATAAATAAATAAATAAATAAATAAATAAACAAACAAACAAACAAACAAACTGAACCCTTTGCATACCAGGATAATCTGGCATAGCCACACACAGCAAAATGTCACAGACAGCTGTGCATGGTGGCACACGCTTGTAATCCCAGTACGTGGGAGGCTGAGACAGGAGGATCGCAGGTTCACAGCCAGCCTTAGCAACTTAGTAAGGCCATCCATAACTCAGTGAGACACTGTTTCAAAATAAAATAGGGCTGGAGCTGTGGCTCAGAGGTAGAATTCCCCTGGGTTCCATCTCCGGTACCACAAAAAAAAAAAAAAGGTCACAGACATATCACTATTGCTGTCGAAAACATGGACAGATAAAGCAAAATTGAGTTTCTACAGCTTTCCATACTTAAATCTACGTATGCCACAACCAAATGCATAAATAAACATGAGCATTTCCCTATGATTTCCAATATTTGGCAGCTTCCAACACAACAATTTTTTTATGTAACTCTCAAATTATTTTCTTATGCACCAGCAATTAAAAAACATTTAGTCCTTCAGAAGGTGCTAGAAAAAGACACATTTGGTGACTTGGTGAGCAGTGATGCTGCCCACATCTGATTCCAATGAGCGTTCAAAAGCTCCAGCGGCCCCGACACGCCATCTCTCGGCTCATTCTCTCCTGGAGCCGATGACCTGACCCCACGTGGTGTGTGGTCCCAATAGGAACCTCTCTGTTGCCTTTCCACTAAGTCCCAGCTGATTCTGAGGTATGCCTGAGCACTGATCATCTAGAGGCACTTTTCTTCACCATGAAAAATAATCTGGCTAAAGGCAGGCGCTGTAAATAGGGACTTAAATTGTTCATTCTTGTTGTTTATCCTGCACCGGGCACTGTGCTAAGTGCCTTGTGTGCATTTTTATATTTACTATTTACAGACGTGCCCTTTAGTCATGTGCTTGGTGGTGGCGGCAGGAGAGGTGGTAATAATAGTACTACTGTTAGCACCACCTCCATTTCACAGGTGAGGAAACTGAATCTCAGAGAAGTTGAGTGAGAGGGTGAACACAAGCCGGTCTGATTCCCAGTGTCAGAGTCCCCATGCTCAACGTGTCCTCAAGCCATTTCTCAGCTCTCAGAGGAAAACTGGACTCTGCTTTGGCTGACCCCGGGCTTCACTCTCTCTCTCACTCAGTAATAACACAGACTCGGGCCTCTGTGGCCAGCCTGGCCCCTTTGCCCACCTGCAGCAGGATGCACAGGTGTGGAGTGCTGGGTGGCACTCCCCATGCGTCGTGAGAAGGGCCCGGTTGCCAAGCCTGTGCTCCCATGGCAGTTTCCACTCCCAGATCCCGGGAGAACTAGAGCTACAAGCAAAGGGCCTGGGTGGTGAGCCAGCTAAAGCTGCTCACGTCACAGATAAGGTCCCCCAAGCCCCAAGAAAGGACGCTTGCCTAAGATGACAACCTGAAAGTGGCAGCATAAAGCCCAGGACCCCGGGGCCCAGCCAGTGTCCTCTCTATAGTGGGGTACGAGAGGTCCTGCTGAGGGATGCAGTCCAGGGTATAAACAGCAGTGTGTAGTTTGGGAATGGCTTTGGTTTAAGGTGCCCGAATTCATGTTCTGGAATGGCTCTTTTGCCCAGAATAGAAAAAGGCATGTAGTGGGAGTGGAGGGCTTGGGTACAGCTGGGTATGTGGTGTGCGAGGGCCTAGGTTCCATCCCAACACCACAAAAAAAATGGAAAGAAAACACAATGGGGCATTCAAGTTGACGTCCTGCAGGAGTGGGAGCCAGAGTGCTGTTAGAGGGAAAGGGTGTTACGCTACCACGCCCAGCTAAAAGAAAGGGGAAGATCCTTTGCCAGTTAGCCCAGCACCAGCTGGGGCTCAGAGGCCACTGTCTCTCCTCGGGCCCACATTTCAGAATGTTCTCTTCAACCTGGCTTTTTAGCCCCGTGTTTATTCCATTTGCTTTCTTTGTGTGTGTTTAAATTATATCACAGAGAAAATCGAACTCCCAAACAGCACGAGCACAGAAGTAGAACTGACGCCATCCAGCGAAGCTTCGGAGCCTGTGCAGAACGGAAACCTGTCCCACAGCGTCGAAGCCACCGAAACCCAGGTATGGCGCCTGCCCCTCCCCTATGACATTCGAGCTGGGAGGATGCCAAGTAGGGTCTGATTCAGTGAGTGTTTCCCATCGCAGGGCCCCACATGTATAAAGCCCTGTGTCTATTGAATGAACATCCATTCTCCAAGCCACTGTTTCCCAAGGAGAGGTTGAAGGATGTATGTATCAGAAGCTTCTGGGGATGAAAATGCAGATCTCAATGTGTGAGAATCGCTAATAACTGCTGCTCTAAATCCTCTGTATTTTTAAGGTCAGGGTTAAACAACTGAGAAGCCATAGCCACCACACCTCAGAGGGTCCCCATGGACCTTCCCTGTCCCTCTGGTTGACATGAACACTCTCTGGCCCAACCCACTGTTCATGGCACAACCAAATGAGATGTCCGCCCAATTGGAGAAATATCTAATATTTATCAAACACTCTATGCAATCGACTTGGCACTAGGCACTCTATATAAGTTATCCCCTTTACAGCTTGCAGCTTGAAGCAATACACATTAGTATCTCTGTTTTGTTAGCTGATGAAGCTGGGGCTCAGCAAGATGAACTAGTTCATTGGGATTACCTTGCTTGCAGGTAGTGAGCTAACATTAGATTTCAGGAGTGACTAATGCAACACTTGGGCTGTTTCCATCATGTGACGCTGTCTCTGAACCACAGTTGCTCAAAAAATAGGCAGAGCCAGGGCCAGTGGCACACACCTATAATTCCAGTACTTGGGAGGCAGAGACAGCAGGATTGCAAATCTGAGGCCAGTCTCAGCAATTTAGCAAGACCCTCAGTGACTTAGCAAGATCTTGTTTCAAAAAACAAAACAAAAAAAATTTATTAATTGGTGCATTGTAATCATACATCTTTGTTAGGTACAAACTGATAAAGGCATACATGCACACATTTCTCATTTAATCCCTTCCCCAATTACCACCCCACTCCCTCACCCTCCCTCCTTCTCAAGTTCAGTTTAGTGATTAACCTTGATATATTTGTGAAAGTACCATCATGTGCATTAGGGTGTCCCCCCACCCCCATCCATCACCTTCAGTTAAGTCAACTTCTTTGCTTATCTAGGGTTTCTCCTTTTTCATCTGGAGTCCCTCTTATGCCCCATTTTCTCCCTAGCATCCACATATTAGGGAGAACATATGCTTTACTCCTTGTGACTGACTAATCTCACTTAACATAATGTTTTCCAGTTGCATCCATTTCCCTGCAAATAACATGATTTTGTTCTTCCTTATGGCTGAGTAAAATTCCATTGTGTACATATCCCATAGTTTTGTAATCCATTCATCTGTTGATGGACATCTTGGCTGTTTCCATAGTTTGGCAATTGTGAATTGTGCAGCTATAAACATAGATACACATGCATCGGTCTGATAGTTTGGTTTCCATTCTTTTGGGTAGATACCCAGAAGTCATATTGCTGGGTCATATGGTAGGTTCATTCCCGTTCACCTGAGGCCCTCCATACTGAAAAAAAAAAAAATTTAAAGGGACAGGAGTATAGCTTGGAGGTGAAATGCCCCTGGGTCCAAACCCTAATACCACAGGGGAAAAAAAAGTAACCAGAACCATGGTAGTGCTTGTTAGATTTCTGGACCTCATCATGATGGAGTGAAACAGGCATGGAGCCCTAACCTTGTATTTTAATCAGGCACCCTAGGTTAGGGGTTCTCAAACTTAGAAGTGCTTACAAATTCCCTGAGGAATGGGGTGGGGTTGTGTTAAAATTCAGATTCTAGCCAGGTGTGATGGCACACACTTGTAATCCCAATACTTGGGAGACTGAGACAGGAGGATTACAGGTTCAAAGACAGCCTCAGCAAGTAGTGAGACTCTTATCAACCTAGTGAGACTCTATTTCAAAATAAAAATAAAATCAGGCTAGGGGTGTAGCTTAGAGGTGGAATGCCCCTGGGTCCAAACCTCAGTACAAAAAAAAAAATCAGATTCTGATTTGTCGGGTCTGAAGTTCTCATGGGCTACCCTGCAATATTGCCACTACTGGTCCAGCAGCTTTAACACCAGCCGAATGTTTGAAACCCACTCTCTTGACAGAATTTTCCCAATGAGCTGAAAAGTTTTACAGGGCCTATAAATAGAACCCGGACAGATCCCAGCACTCCTGTCCTGTAGACCAGAAAGTGGTCTGTTCTGGAGGGAACCCGTACTCTTGGGAAGAAGCATGCAGATCATTGCCTGCTGTCCTTATTCCCAGATAGGAATGTGGAGGGAAGCATCTTCATGTAAAGGCAATGACAAAGAGACTGCAGCTCCCTCTGCGCTATCTCCTCTGCCTTCCAGGTGCCTCGCCCTCCTGCCCAGAGCCCCGTGGTCCCTCTGCATTGGTTCAAGTGAGCTGGCAGAGGGCTTAGGTCCACATGGGTAAGCAGCATGTGGCAGCAGGAGGCAGGTCCCAAGGACACCTGGCTGCCCTTGGGGATGGCAAGACGCAGGTGTACAGAGGGCAGCCTCGGCACCATGCCTGTCCATCTGGCTGATGGAGGGACATCTGTGCCCCTACAGGGGGCCTCCTTGCTGTAGGGGTCGAGAGAGTCTCAGCTGACCCCTTTATGGGCAGAGCTGGCCCCAGGTCTCAGTGCAGGGAACTGGGGCAGGTGTGCACCCTCAGAGTGCAAGAGCAAACATAGCTTCAGGGAGCCATCCCCCATGGCTGGCTGGCTGCAGGATGACCGGGTGATGGAGTCCGAATCCACCAGGGGCAAGTCACCATCCTCGCTGAGCTTTAGTGTCCTCATCTCTGAAGAACAGATCGTGTGGCACCTCACTGGGGTTAGCATGAGCCCTCAATGAAGCAGTGCACACGACGCACTTAGTGCAGAGCTAGGTGGCTTGTTTTATTTCCACACTTGCCATTTAAACACCATTCAAAGTGTTCCTTCCCCGAAGGAGCTCACTGTACATAAAATGAGAAGGGTTTTGTATATATGCGTAATGTTTGGCACTCAGGATATAACTAGATCAACCAGTAAGCATTTGTGATGGGTAACTATTTATAGTCCAATGTAATCATAGGAAGTCTCAACAAAGTGCTCCAGGAGCCTGCCAAGGAAGAACTGACTCTAGCTAAGGAAGGGATTAAAAACTCCATAGAAGAGGTAACATTTGAACTGGGTATTGATGGAGGAGTAGGAGTTTGTCACTGCGAGGAAGAAAAATAATCAAAATGGCAACAAAGATATGAAATCTTAAGAAAGAAATTCATGTTTAGTGATTGATGAGAAAGATGGTAGAACTGGAGACTAAAACATAAGCTGAGAGCTGGGTATGGTGGCGCATGCTTGTAATCCCAGTACTTGGGAGGCAGAGACAGGAGGATGGCAGGTTTGCAGACAGCCTCAGACAACTTAGTGAGACAACTATTTCAGAATAAAGAGTAAGAAATAGGGCTGGGGTGTAGCTCAGAGGTAGAATGCCCCTGGGTTCAATCCTTGGTATGACAAAAAAAAAATAAAACATAAACTGAGGAGGGAGGGAAGATCCACCAGCAAAGGTAAATTGGCTTGAGAGCCTTTAACTGTTCATCTGATCAGAAAATGTTTATTGTTCATCTGTGTCAGACACTGTACTTGGGCACTGGGATGCCCATGTGTTATAGCAGACCTGGAGACTGTAAATACAAACCAGTATGATTATAGAGCACACATGGG
This sequence comes from Graphiurus murinus, assembly GCA_004027655.1. Classification (NCBI taxonomy): domain Eukaryota; kingdom Metazoa; phylum Chordata; class Mammalia; order Rodentia; family Gliridae; genus Graphiurus; species Graphiurus murinus. The sequence goes on along the minus strand of PVLC010022325.1, from coordinate 11,271 downwards.
CCATGAAGAAAACAAAGCAAGGTGATGGGAGGGAGGCAGAGAGGAGAGGTCCCTATAGGTTGGGGGTGGTGGGGGAAGGCCTCACTAGGAAATACATCTGAACTGAGACCCCACATCAGGAGCGAGCCAGCCAAGGGCTGGGGATGTAGTTTGGTGGGAGAGTGTGTGCCCTCAGTGCATGCAACCCTGGGTTTCATCAGCAGTACAGAAAAGAGAAAGAGAAAAAAAGAAGAAACCAGCCAAAGGAACAGCACCCACAAAGGCAGGAATGGATGTGGCCCGTTGAAGGAACAGAAAAATTAATGTGGCTAGAGAGGCAGGAAGAAAGGGAGAGAGGGAAAAAGGAAATCAGAGGCGGGCAGAGCAGAGGGGCAGACCTTGCAGACCATGAGCGAGCCAGAAGCTTGCTCCTTCTGGAAATGCCGGCACATGACTTGCTCTTGTAAAAGAACAGGCACTGCAATGCAGAGGTTGAGTTTTGGGGAACAGCAACAGTGAGGCAAAGAGGTAGCTGCAGGAGTGGAGGAACGGGCTGATGGAGGCATGGACCCGTGCAGTAGACACGGAGGAGACAAAAAGTACCTGTATCAGGAAGGGCTCTGTGCAGTGCCAGGCGGGCCGCACTTCACCCCCTTCCCAGTGGGAGCTGTAAAGGATTTAAGCAGCTCCATGGCAGCATCTGATGTTTTATAGGAAGTTGGCTCTTTTAGAATGATCATGAAGAGGCCAAAATAGAAGAAAATAACTGGGGAGCAGAGAGGCAGGGTAAGAACCTATTGATTCTGGCTTCCAGTCTCTGTATGACCCATGAGACAGGATTGGTTTTTACATTTTTTTAAATGCTTTTAGGAAGGAAGCAATAGCAGCATATGTGACAGAGAACATATGGACCTCAAAGCCTGAAATATTTACTGTCTGGCCCTTTAGAGAGAAAAACTGTCCACTCCTAATATAAACCATCTGCAATCTTTAAGGAAAAAAGAGAAAGAGAAAGAAAAATAAGGAAGTTCTTTATGTACTGATTTGGAATGATCTTCTATACATGTTGTTAAGTGAAAAAGGCAACATGCCAAATTGTATTCTATACTATAGGATAGTATCATACACAATATTGTATATACTAAAAAAGGAGGGAAATAGCATCTAAGCATTTTCTTGGAATGCTATCAAAGAAACTAATCTCAATTACTTCCAGAATAGTGGCCTAGGCAACAGGGAACAGGGTGACAGGCTTTTCAATACACACCCTCCTATGACTTTTTAATTTTGAGCCAGACAATGATATTACCTATTCAAAAACAGAGTGGCAACAAAAAAGCAATGACAGGTTCAATTAAAACAAAAGCAGTATTCCTTCGTCACTGGAGCAGAGACTCTGGAGATGGACTGAGAGTTCAAATCTCAGCTCTGCCTCTTGCCAGCTGTATGACCTTGGGTGAGTTACTTAGCCTCTCTACTCCCCATTTTCCCTCTCTGTAAAACAGATGTAATGACAGCATCCACCTCATAGCATTGTTGTGAGGATCAGTGGCTTGTGGCTCTTGGCACATAGCATGGAATAGGTGTTTGCTATTATTAGCAATACTTGGTCAAATCTTTTTTAAAGGGCTGTTAAGTAGCCCAGATGACAAGGCTCTGGACCAAGTATTGGTTGTGGTGTGAATAGCAAGGGCAGATGCGAGAGCTGAGCCAGAATTAGAAGATTTGATAATGCATTGGCCAGCAGAAGTAACCAAGAAGAGGAAGCTGTAGATGATGCTGAGGTTTCCAGGCAGGAGAGACTGGGAAATGGGGTGGATCAGAGCTGCGAAGCCACCGTCAGAGAAAAAGATGTACAGTCGGAACATCGGAGCCTCCAGCAGCACAGTGCCACGGAAATGATTCAATGCCTGTTTGTTTTGTTAGTCTTATTTCTTCCTGAGTTGTGTTTTTATCAAGCTCTGTGATGAATGAGGTGTGCATCCCAACTCTATTAATGGAAATTATGAACCCCATGCGCCACAAGCTCATTGCTGGTATTCTCCTGAGAGTTTAGCCTGTCTCGTTAATTAACCTACTGTTTTAAAAACCCTATTTACAAGTGAACTAAATTTCACACTGACACCTCATCTCTGGAAGGTTTCTCCAGTACAGGCTTTACAATGGCAATGAAGAGCATTTTTAAAATATTCTCTGGCAGAGGAAGCCAGCCCCTGTGCGGCAGGGGTTCTGCTTCATTTCTATAGTCCGTGGAACCAAGAAATAATTTGACTTTTTAAATAGCTCAGTGCTAATTATCTTCTCCCAAACTGTGGGCACAATGTTGTTGATTCTGGCACAGAGAAACAGATCCAAGCTGCCACCAAGAGCTCACTAATCATCCCAAATTCTTGACGTTGAAAACTTAGCCAGCTTTGAAAGGTGCTTCAAAAAAATATGCTGTCCCACCTAAAACCCAGCATTTCCCTGCATTTTAATTTTGCCAGTCTAGACAGACAGGGGACAGCACTTACACTACGAGGCCATCCCCTTGCTGCGTGGAGACCCTGGCTGCTGGGACACATAAAAAACCTTCAAGTACTGCTCACCAGGAGTTCCCTGCAAAATTCTTGGATTCTGAAATCTGAACGTCTTAACTTTTTAAAATTATGTCCTACATTTTTGCATATCATGGCTTTTTATGGGTTTTTTTGTTTTGTTTTGTTTGTACTTAGGGAAATCAGAATGGTCCCTGCTTTGGTTAAGAGTTACCCAGATGCACCAGTGAAGAAACAGATTTATACAAGAAAGTCATTTTTAACCAGGCACAGTGGCACATACCTGTAATCTCAGTGACTCAAGAGGCTGAGGCAAGAGGATCATAAGTTTGATACTAGCCTGGGCAACTTAGCAAGACCCTCTCTTGAAAAAAAAATTAAAAAGGCTGGAGGTGTAGCTCAGTGATAGAGCATCCCTCCGTAGAGTTTTTAAGATTTACTAAGATCTACTTTCTTTTTTTTTTGTGTGTGTGTGTGTGTGTAAGTGGGGATTGAACCCAGGGGCATTCTACCTCTGAGCTATACCTGCAGCCCTGTTTTTTGTTCTTTATCTTGAAACAGGTCTCACTAAGGGCCTCACTAAGTTGCTGAGGCTGGCTGCGAACCTGTGATCCTTCTATCTCAGCCTCCCAAGTATTGGGATTACAAGCATGTGCCACCATGCCTGGCTATTAAGATCTACTTTCAAGAAATATCAGGTGCTGATAGAAATGTTCAAATATTATGTGACTAAGTAAAAGACAAGTAAAGAAAAGATGATGGAAGCAACTGTAACTTTAAATTTCTCTTTAAAAAAAAATCAAATGAACCAGGCATGGTGGAGCACACTTGTAATCCCAGTACTTGGGAGGCTGAGACAGAAGGATCACAAGTTCACAGCCAGCCTCAGCAACTTAGTGAGACCCTGCTTCAAAATTTAAAAAAATTTAAAAATCTGGGAGTATAGCTCAGAGGTAGAATGCCTCTGGGTTCAATCCCCAGTACCACCAAAAAAAAAAAAAAAAAAAAAAGAATTAAATGCTTAAAAATATCAACCTACTATTAAATTTAGACCTCTGAGAGTGGTTTGAAAAAAATGTATCATCATCAAGATCTATAGTTGATTATAGATCAAATTATTTAAAGTTACAGCTATGATCTTAGGGCTCCTGTGGTAGACTTCATAATAAATATTGGCCAAAGAATGTTAGGTCTGATAGGGATTTTCAGACTTATGCAAGGAGGCAGTACCTGTAATCCATTTTGTGTATTTCTTCCTAAAATAGTACCTTTATTTAGCAGTATTTATGTTCTCAACAGTGGTGAGATTTAACATGGGGTTTGGGAAACTAAAACCCTCCCATTATTCAATGAGAGGGTAGCTTTTCTAACTAATGAGGATGTGAAAGATTAAAAACAGCCAAGAGCTGGAAGGAGAGTGTCTCAAGGCTAAAGGGGAGAGAACTCAAGGAGGGATGAGCAGGGTGTCAAGGCAGAAGGAGAGCAAACTCAAGGCAGAGCTGAACAGAAAGAGAAGATACCAAGGCAGAAAGGGAGAGAACTCAAGGTGAAGAAAAGAGGACACTTGCGCGGAGCTAAGTGGAAGAAGATAGAGCTCATTGCTTTCTTATTTCTTGATTACTTGGGCCTAGACTTGGATGAATAGGGCAGGAATGTTTTGGGGTGTTCCTTGACTCTTGCCTTGGGGTGTCCCGTGTGTTAGGATAAGTATAGGTTGAGGTGATTTGAGGGAGATAAGTCTGTGTCTAAATTTTCATTTTGAATTATTTTTTCTCATTTTTAGTAATGTTTTTACTCTATGTATCATGGAGAATTAAGGGAAGGGTTTAATGCCCATTTGGGGAGTTCAGTCAAAAGGAGGAGAGAGGAATCCCTGAGATCATGAAGTGGCACCAATAGGAAGAGCCTTTTGGGAATGTAAATCTCAGGGAACCAAGATGAAGCTACCAAATCCAGTTGTCCTTTAACGTATGGGAATGTTCTAAGAAGTCCTTCACTTTAAAGGATTTGGAGATGTGAAAGGCAGGATAGAGGCAGTATGATTTGATATGTCACAAAGGAAGAACTAAGAAGAAGCCACTAAAGAATGAAAAATTTCTTTGTTAGAAAGAGAGCTGGGAAAGTACTTATTTCTTAACTCTTTTCCTTCCTCTTTGTTTAGGCAAAAATACAGTCATCTAATGTCTCTTGCGATAGAGCTGGTAAGTGGAGCTTAGAACAGTTCAGTGAGATGTTTATTGAATAAATGAATCCATGAAGACAGTACAGCCCCAGTTCTGGTAGCCCACAGGCTACAATTATATTCCAATGTTATGTGTGTTGTGGCACATTAGTGAGTAATGACCTATAGGAGTAAGAACTAATAAAGTGATTTACTTTTTCTTTGAAATGAGGAAGGGGAAGATTGCAAATGGAATGAGGTTAGGGAATTATTAAGAGATAATGAGATTTTGCATGCAACTTGAGAAAATATATTCTTTTCCTGGTGGGGAATATTTAAGGGTAAATACAATTAGGAGGACAAAATTCTTAAAATCATCAGGATTTTGTGATGAGTTAAAAAATAATCTAATATCTTTACCTCTTTCATTTCAGTATACGAGTAAAATGGACTGCTTACTGGCAAAATAGATTTATGAGCTTCTATAGTGCCTTTAAACATAGGCATAACTAAAAGGCTTTGCAAACATTAAAAATAAATCTTATGAGGTGTTAAGAAGCTGAGAAAAGTTTTTTAAAAACACAAGAGAAACTTCATAAACTGCTTACTGCTCCAAACATCCTTTGTGAATTAGCGGTAAATAAAACAGCCATCCTTTTTAACCTTCGCTAAAACAAAAAAGAAAAATGGAGCATAGTGAATTTCAGCATTATGTTTCCTTTGAAAGGAATGGTAGTGAGGAGATTTGAATCTTGGAATACCAGTATAGCATGGAATACCAGTATAGCCGCCTTATAGATCACTGTAAAGACTGGAAGCCTTCCAGGGATTTTTGAGCAGAGAAATGATGAGATCTTATTTAAATTTAACAAGATCATTCTAGTTTTTATGTTCCAAATAGACTGTGGGGAAACATGGATTAAAAAAAAAATAACCAATTAGGAAGGTATTGAAATAATCTAAGTGAGATATAAGAATATTTTGGATAAAGGTAGTAGCAGTGAGCATACTACTACTACTACTAATACTAATACTAATACTAATACTAATAATAGTGGGATCTTGAATTATTTCAAGGTAAAATTAATAATATTTGCTGACAAATTAGAAGAAAATGGATGGAACTAAAGAACATTATGTTAGGTGAAATTAGCCAGTCTCAGAAAGTCAAGAGTCCTTTGTTTTCTCTCATATGTGGAAGCTAGAAAGAAAATAGTAAAGAAGAGGAATTTCATGATAATAAGGGGAGAGAGAGAGACAAGTAGAATAGTGAAAGAGGCTTGGGGAGGGAAGAAAGGAAGGGGAAAAGTGGGCTTGAGGAAGAAAACAGACCCAATAATATTATGTTCATGTATGAAGATATCACTAATAACCTTATTAGCATGTATGGGAAGGGAAGAAGGGGTAATGAGGTGGGGTTAGGAAGGAAATACATCAAGAGATATTGTGTACATTTATAAATGTATCATTCTGAGTCTCACTACAATGTATAATTATATTGCACCAATAAAATTTTAAAAAGAAATACACACACACACACACACACAAAGCCAAGGACTGCATTTCCCCTATTAATAAGATTATTCAAGTTCTTGGAATACTAGTATAGCATGGTAAGAGGATTCTGGCACCTGAGAAATGGGAGCATTGGTGGAAAATGGAATATGTGTCTCTGTGTCTGACCGTGCCAGGCAGGGGCACTGTAAGGCAATGCTGCAGAAGGGAGACCAAGGCCCAGTAGCAAAGCAATAGGGATTTCAAAAGATTCTCCATGAAGCTAGGCGTGGTGGTGCACACCTGTATTTGGGAGGCTAAAACAGGAGGATCACAGGTTTGAGGCCAGCATGCAGTAACTTAGTGAGACCCTGTTTCAAAATAAAAAGTAAAAAGGGCTGGGGGTATAGGTCAGAGGTAGAACACCCCTGTATTCAACCCTCAGTACCACTCATACACACACACAAAAATTCTCCCTCTAGGCCCAGACCCATTAGTGTTAGAGAAAACCCAACACAAATTATGGAACAAGCAAAACTTAAGCAGTTTTACTGACCAGACCTCAGCATGTAGTTTCCATTTCTAGGGCAAATAACATTCTTTTCTGTGCATTTATACATATGTACATATTTTATACATACACCTTTTTTTATTTTTGTAAGGAAAAGCCAAGGTCCAGTGCTTCTTTCTCTCTGATAACCTGGATGCTAGTTATCAACTGGTCAAGATGCACTCAAAGACCTTTTAGCATATTTTTAAAAATGAAATAGATACAGATAAGACTCTTGAATTTCTGCCTAAATTTGAATATTGACAAAGAATTCTATACCTCATTCACTGAGAAACTTGTTGTTAATAATATCATTTGTCATTGTGCTTTCTGAGGAGCATGAAGAGTGTCTATTCATCATTCACGTAAGATACATTAAGGGCTGCCTGCTAGTAAGAAAGGGGGGGGGAGGGTTCCATTACCACTAACATTAATACCACTATGCCTTTGAGTACTTCTAATATGATTGATAAAATGGTAAAAGTGATATTTGAAATTTTTTTTTATAATTCTCCAGTTAGCTTTTATGTTGACAAATCTTTTATAGAGAGTATCAGCAAGATTTACAAAGCACATGGAAACTATAGAAAAGCCAATTTACAAGAGCAATTCAGAAAGAAATCCATCTTGTCTGTAGATTATACCTCAGCATCGTTTGGGCAAAACACAAAGTGAACGAAAGCAATTGCTTTCCACCAGCTTCTCCGCATGCTATTTTGCATTATCATAAAATGGTTTCTTGACTTCTTGGAAGGCTTGGGTCCCGACAGCTTCTTCACTTGCAGAGAACTATTTGGGAAACTTGGTTGCAGTTCACAGTCTTGTACAAAGAGATTAAGTTGTTTTCACATTGCCATTGCTCAATGAAACCTTCTCATTTTGTGTTCAATGTGCTAAATTCTTGCTGCTAGAATTAGTTTCCATCTATATGTTTTAAAAAAACGCATATGATGGTATTATAAGGGGAATGAGTTATTTCCTACCACCAGACAGGCAAAAATTTGTCACTTCTTTAAAAATCTGTTTTCTACTTAAATGTTAGCTCCGTTGGTTCAGGATGTCTACACAGAAGGCAAGACACATGTCTCAGATGGCATTCCCTTCCAAAAAGAGATTTTTTTTTTTTTTTACTTACCTCTTCTTGACTTCTTTAGTGGTTTAGAGATAAGGGATGAGAACACAAAGGGTAAGAACAGAATGAAAAGAGTGAGGGATGTTGGTAGAAAAATATGAATGTAAAGACTTTGATAAACTAAGAGAAGAAAAATAAAGAGATTTTTCTAAGACTTGAAAAATGGTTTTTGCAAAGGGATACACACCAAGAGATATTGTATACATAAATTAATGTGTCACTTTGAATCTCACTATGATGTATAATTGCATTGTACCAATAGAATTCTTTAAAAAATAAATTATATAAAATGAACACAATGATTTATTTCAAAGTCAAAAAATTCTACTTGAAATTGAAGTCTTTAGCTAGACATTATGGCACATGCCTATAATCCCAGTACTTGGGAGGCTGAGACAGGAGAATCCCAGGTTCAAGGCCAGCCTCTGCAACTTAGCAAGACCCTGTTTCAAAATAAAAACATAAAAGTGTCTGGGGGTGCCAGGCATGGTGGTGCACGCTTGAAATCCCAGCATTTGGGAGGCTGAGACTGGAGGATCCAAGTTCGTGGCCAGCCTCAGCTACCTAGTGAGGCACTCCACAACTTAGTGAGACCCTGTTTCAAAATAAAGAATAAAAAATAGGGCTGAGGGTATAGCTCAGAGGTAGAATTCCCCTGAGTTCAATCCCCAGTACCACAAAAAAAAAAAAAGTTTCTGGGGGTGTAACTTAGTTATATAATGCCCTGGATTCAATCCCCAATATAAAAAAAAAGAGAGAGAGAGAGATCTTTAAAAATGATAAATATGCATGTGATCATTGTATTAGTCAAATACCATGGACTGGGTGATTCAAACAACAGGAATTTATTTCTCACAGTTCTGGGGATTAGGAGTTCAAGATGGAGTTTTGACAGATTTTGTCTCTGGACTCTCTTCTGGCTGCAGATAACCACTTTCTCATTAAGTCTTCCTATGGCCTTTCCTCGGTGCGTGCACATCTGGGGAGAGGTGAGGAGAAAGAGAAACAGAGAGAGCACGAGAACAAACAAGTACTCTAGCATCTCTTATAAGGAAATTAATCCTTTTGAATCGGAGCCCCATCCTCATGATTTGATTTAACCTCAATTACTTCCTCATAAGTCCCAGCTCCAAATGAAGCCTCAGTGGCTTTTCATTCTGTTTTTACAGAGGAAAAGCAAATGAAGTTTTAGCCTTAGACTTATAGCCCTTAGGAGAGCCCTCCCAGAACTCTGAATTTGCTTTGGAAGTGACTCACAGCACATCTTGTTTGGCAAGTCTGAGAAATGCAGTTTCTGTCCTAAGAGTTCATTTTCCATGTGTCACTTAGAGATTTTAAGTTTGGGCCTTTGGGTCTGTGAGACCAAAATGATCCACGACCCAGCAGTGAATATTTCTGTGGGTCAGGCTTTTCTGTAATCCAATTTCAAGCATAATGTTCTATTTCTATAGTCAGTCAACATAATGAATGCTGTGGCTGTGTTGACCTCACTAATTGGCCAGTACAATTAGGGAAACATGGAGATGAGAACTGCTTACTATCCCTGAGCCAGCCAATATTTCTGGGGGGAGAGGGAGAGTTTGCAGGCATTTTCTTTGAACTAAGTGTCCTGTGATTGAAGCTTACAAAGTGGAGAGCACTCTGTGGAGCACTGCATGGGAGACCCCTTTCTTCTACTTGCCAAATAGTTGTTGATTTCAGAAGATGCTCAGTCACACTATGTTAAAGTGTGACTGAGCATCTTCAGTAATTTTACTTTTGAGAATTCCAACTCTACTATTGTTTTTAGCTCCGCACAAAACACAGAATCAAGGTGTCACAATATTATGAGTCTTCCCATCTGCTTAGAAGCTTTGTTTCTGATAGAAAGTCTACTTAAAACCTACCTCCTGGAATAAAATAGTATTTTCTCCTTAGGGCTGTGAAATTTTCCCTTTCATCTTATTTAAAAAGGCTTTCAATCTATTCCTATTACCTAAGAGAAAAAGAAATTAGATTGTTGATATCACTGCAGTAAACAAATGCTCAATAAATATTGAATGAGTGGACAGATGGAGGGAGAAAATCATTGCAGTTTCCATGTTTATATCAAATAATTGAACTATAGAGTTTAATACTGGAAATGTCATTGTAGCTTACCTACTCAGACTTCTTTCTCCTAGATATCTTTAAAGAAACTATTTTTCAGAACATTTATCTTAAAAATAATCACAACCCAAAATTTTTTAAGGGCTTGAGTGTTTAATCCGTGCCAAACACTGTTCTAAGTACTTTTCATGGATCATCTCAGTTAATTTTAGACAATAATATTATAAAAGAACACCCTGGAACAGGATTCATATTTAAGACAGCCTTGTGTCTAGTTTTCTATTTAATAGGAAACCATATGAAAAGTGGAGCTTTGTCGATCCTTTCTCCAGCTGTCCCTTTATTCTCTATTAGATAAGACACTGTCAAGATTTCCTTTCTCCCTAGAGGTGACCTCCACACATTCGTGGTACAGACACACACACTTTTTCACCAGTTGACATGAAAACCTAACTGAAGAAATGAAATGTGCCATCTTTGTCAGGAGTATTTTTAAGTGCCTCAAGAATGAGAGAGGAGGGAGAGAAAAGCAGCAGACGCTTCCATTGTTAAAGATGGTGCTCTTTGGTTGTGGACATTCTTCCCGTGAGGTCTCCAAACACTGAATTGCAGAGTCTGAAAATAACCCATCTCTGATTTCAGCTCTTGCTAAAGTTATCCCCGAGAAAGTTTAATATTGCAAAGGCCGTCAGCCATCGTCTAGTGTCCACCAGCTAGTCATTGCAGGAGTATCCACAGTTATGGGTACCCAGGGTGACATCAAGTAATAAAGTGCACGTAATATCTCAAGCCCTTCTTTTGGCCGTTTGTGGGCGTGGTTGTCGCCTGCTCCTTCAGCAACCTGGGCTAAAGCTCTGCACTTTTTACTTGGGCACACATGCAAAAGAACAAGTATTTTTTCTTTTCCTTTTTCTTTTCCTCCCCCGCCCCAGTACTGGGGATTGAACCCAGAGGCTATTCTACCTGCCCTCTTTTATTTTCTATTTTGAAACAGGGTCTCACTAAGTTGCTGAGGTTGGCCTCAAACTTGCAATCTTCCCATCTCAGCCTCCCAAGTATTGGAATTACAGGCATGTGCCATACCACCCTGGATGTGTCTGATCCCATCTGATCTTGGAACAAGTCTTTTTTCTTAACCCATATTTAAGAATCTAATATTCATTGATGTCTTGTCAGTGCCTGCATTTCATTTTTAAATGTGGCCCTTTGAAAGCCGGGCGTGGTGGCGCACGCTTGTAATCCCAGCATTTGGGAGGCTGAGACCGGAGGATCCGGGTTCGCGGCCAGCCTCAGCTACCTAGTGAGGCACTCCGCAACTTAGTGAGACTCG
>PVLC010022324.1:0-26886 GCA_004027655.1 Graphiurus murinus | reverse complement strand
TGGCTGTAGGCTTATTGTATATTGCCTCTATGATTTTGAGGTATGTTCCTTCTATTCCGATTCTTTGTAGTGCTTTTAGCATGAATGGGTGTTGGATCTTGTCAAAGGCTTTTTCAGCGTCAATTGAGATGATCATGTGATTTTTGTCTTTGAGTCTGTTTATGTGGTGAATTACGTGTATTGTTTTTCGAATGTTGAATCAGCCTTGCATCCCTGGGATGAACCCAATTTGGTCATGGTGTATAATTTTCTTGATGTGGTTTTGAATGTGCATTGCTAGTATCTTGTTTAGCAGTTTTGCATCTAAATTCATCAATGATATAGGCCTATAGTTTTCTTTTCTTGAGCTGTCTTTATTTGGTGTTGGTATTAGTGTGATGTTGGCTTCATAGAATGTGTTTGGAAGGGTCCCATTTCTTTCTATTTCACGGAATTGCTTGAGGAGTATTGGGATTAGCTCTTCTAAAAATGTTTTATAATATTCACTTGGAAAACCATCTGTCCTGGGATTTTGTTTGATGGTAAACTCTTTATTGCTGTTTCTATTTCTTTGATTGTTATTGGTCCGTTTAAGTTTTTGATATCTTCTTGACTCAATTTAGGGAGGTTGTATGTGTCTAGGAATTTGTCAATTTCTTCTAGATCTTCCATTTTGTTGGAGTACAACTTTTCAAAATAGTTTCTGACTATCTTCTGTATTTCCATACTGTCGGTGGTAATATCCACTTTTTCATCTCTTATTTTGGTAATTTGGGTTGATTCTCTCTTTTTTTTGGTCAGATTGGCCAATGGTTTATCTATCTTGTTTATTTTTTCAAGGAACCAGCTTTTAGTTTTGTTGATCTCTGTATTTTTTTTATTCTCTAATTCATTAATTTCCACTCTGATTTTCGTGATTTCCTGTCTTCTCCCGACTTTGGGGATAGATTGTTCTTGTTTTTCAAGGGCTTTGAGCTGTGTCATTAGGTTATTTAATTGGTGGTTTTCTGTTCTCCTTATGTGGGCACTCAGTGCTATAAATTTCCCTCTTAGTACTGCCTTCAGGGTGTCCCAGAGGTTTTGATATGTTGTATCTCCATTTTCATTGGTTTCTAGGAATTTTTTAATTTCTCCCCTTACTTCTTCTGTGACCTACTCTTCATTCAGCAGTGTGGTGTTCAATCTCCATGCGCTTACTCGTTTATTTTGGGTCTTCCTAGAGTTTATTTCTAGTTTCACTCCATTGTGGTCTGAGAAGATGCAGGCAATTATGTTGCATTTTTTGAATTTGCCAGTGCTCGCTTTGTGGCCGAGAATGTGGTCTATTTTGGAGAAGGTTCCATGAGCTGTTGAGAAAAATGTGAATTCAGTTGTAGTTGGGTGGAAGAGTCTATATGTGTCTAATAGGTCCATTTGGTTTATGGTATCCTTTAGGTCTGAGGCGTCTCTATGACCTTTTGTTTAGAGGAATGATCTAGAGATGTAAGAGTTCCTTTACTAATTATTGGCATAAAATATTATATTTTGTCTGGCACAATGGTTTATTTTTATTTTTACATTTGCATGACATACTAATTCTTTAATCTTTCTTTCTTTTTTTTTTTTTTGCAGTACTTGGAATTGAACCCAAGGGCATTCTGCCTCCGAGCTACACCCCCAGTCCTATTTTTTGTTCTTTATTTTGAAACAGGGTCTCACTAAGTTGCGGAGAGCCTCACTAAGTAGCTGAGGCTGGCCGTGAACCCGGATCCTCCGGTCTCAGCCTCCTAAGTACTGGGATTACAAGTGTGCACCGCCACACCCAGCCTTAATCATTCTGACTTCATTGTTTTCCTTGTTATTTTGTAGAAAACACATAGTTGTATTTATTTATCCAATGTGTATCTTTCAAAAAAGGAGAGTTTGATCTTTTCTAACTCTTTTTGTTTCATACACTATGACTTTCATGCTTTCTTATATTTAATTTTTCATAGTGTGGTGCATTTCTTAATTATTTGCCTCTCCTATAGAGGATTACATAGCCCAGCCCACTGCCAAATGATTTTCCAAAATACCCTGTGAAAAGGATATATGTCCTCTATCCATTGATGCAAAGTATAGGTAGATTAGTCAATTTGGCCCCTTTAATTATAATAGACTATTTATGCATTCCAATTGAGCAGAAGCAGAAAAAAAAGATTTCGTGTGTTGTAGTCCTTTCTTTTTCCCACTGAAATGAGCAATATCCATTTCATGTAGAGGTTGATCCTTTAGAAATGATCCTGGAATCAAAAAGATACCTGGAGCAGAACTTCAGCCACCATAGCCAAAATGTAACATGAGTAAAGAGAAAATATTTGTTGCCATAAGACATTGAGAATTGAGGATTGATTTTTACCACAATCCAGTGAAAACTTAAACTGCTAAGAACTTGTATTTTTGAAAAATCTATCTGGTTAACCAGTTTCTCCAGAAGACTTCTAATATAGAAATTTAAATTAAATATTTGTTATAATTGTTTTCTGACACAGTCACAGATGCTCCTAATGGAGCAGAGAAATTTAAACAATGAAGTTATCTAACTGGCCCCTCCCCCATAATCTTGTCCCTGGTTATCATACAACATCTGGGTATCCTTTTCTAAGATACATATAGTGTACAAGGAATGTGTATTATGTTCGATAGGAATTTCAAATTATATTTCATTTGCTGCTGCCAATTTCTCTATTGTTTTTATGTAAAAAGTATGACATAAGTGTCATGTTCTGAATCAATAACTTAGTCAAAAATATACAACCTGAACTATAGCAATACAAAGGTATTTATAAGCAGAAGGAAGCATTTTTATCTTCTTGCTTTATTCATAAAGCCTACTGTGATAAGTGGGATCATAATTATTATTGGTGAAATTGCTCTAGTTTATAAAGAAAGCCAAAGTTTTTAGGTGGAGACTAAAACATCTTTATCACCAGGTATCTTGAACCAATGAACATTTTCTTGGATACCAGTTCACACATAATATTGCTTCCTTTTCTTATATTTTACTGGTGCAGTATAGTCACATCATAATGTAGTTTAGAGTGATAGTGACATGCATGCACACAGCACTTGGTGGTCCTTCCCCTGGCTCCCTCCTCTCCCTCCTCACTCTCCCCACTCCCCATAAAGGATATTGAGATGGCATTCTAAATCAAACATAATATCTAAAACTAAATGAAGTCAAAATTATTTTTATCTATTTTCAAAAGCAAGAATATCATATATTTTAGGATATTTATCATACACTGGTATAAATTCCAAGTCTTCCTTTTCCTAGGAAAAGTTTTCTGTTACTACATTATTTGTTACTGTTTCTGTTCCATTTTATCATTAGACATATGATTATCTTCACTGATGGATCTCTGCTCTATGGCATTGTTTTCCTGGGTCAGCTGCTATAGCTTCCTGCTTCTATTTCCACTGCCGCCATGAGCTGACACAAGCTCTCACCCTCTCTTTCTCTCTCTCTCTCTCTCTGCTCACTATACCTTGGGACCTGCAGCTGATTCTAGCCCAAATATGGACTATTACCTCCCAAATCTCCAGAACTATGAGCAAATAAGTCTTTCTTTGTTATGGTCATCAAGTATTTTGGGTCACAGTGGTGAGAATGCTGACTAAACAATAGGTCTAAATTATACTAAATAATTTTCATTTGTTTATTAAGCTTTGTATTTAGCATTCTTTTAATTTCCATTTTTCTTCCTTTCTTACAATATTTTATATCATATTTATTATTTTCTATAGTCATAGTTTCCTTAAAAGTACTGGGAATGCATATCATGTCATATGCTACTTAATATTTATCTGTGTTTTTTATAATCAATACTTTCAAAATTATGCTCTTCCATTTCATCTTCTCCTATTTTTCTTGTGTGTAATATTTTTCCATTAGCTCTGTGTAAGACTTTTACTAATCACTCTCATGCCATTTTAGTTGGCTCTCTCTAGCCTGGTGAAAGGATTCCACCTGCATCAGAAACTCTTTGATCCCTGAAGGCCATTACACTGCCCTGGATGTAATTATAACCTGGTAGTAATTTGGAGGAAGGGCACATGATACATATTTATATAATCCAACCACTTATTTGGTGACCTGAGAGAAGCAAGAAGAAAATGAGCATTGTGAGGAATTTTGTCCCTGTATAGATTTTTCTCTATGTGTGATGATATTATGAGAGTGCCTAGTTATATAAAGCAAATATTCTCAAAAAATGCCAAAACTGTTGTGGTCACCACATCCCCCTTCCTGATATTGCCTTCAATGGATAACTTCAAGATTTGATTCTGAACATTTTGTTTGCTGTTGAATTCAATAGCAAAACATATTCCCAGAACTCTCCCTTACCTCAAAAACGTACCCTTCATTATTAAGGAGGTATTTATGAATTTCTTCCAGCTTTAATTCACTTGTTCCTATAAGTGCTCAACTGCTTTCCTAGAAATTTTTATTTTAAACAAAATTTTTAACTTCCTTTTAAGTGATCTCATTGCATTGAATCAATATAAAATTTCTCAGTGTTTGTTATATATGCCTTTATCAGTTTGTACCTAACAAATATGTATGATTACAATGCACCAATTAATTAAAAAAATTGTTTTCAGCTTTGGAATAAAAACCTATTGGCCAGCAATTTTTCTGTTTGCCTAGTTTTATTTTCAACTGTCTTTTCAATTCTTTATACAAAAAATATTAAACTTAATATCTCATCATGTCCTCTCCAATTTCAGGAGACAAATTTATACTTCTCTCTTTTGCAATAAGCACAGAAACTATGAGATGAGTACTCATTCACTTTCCTGACTACAAACCTACAAACTTACCTGAATCTTCTCCCTTTTTATTATGATAGAACGTGTCCATTTTCCTGTACTGCTGTTTGTCTCCAAACCTGTATAGATTCCTCTAACCCATTCTCACACAATTAACTCAAGGATAATTTATCACATGGGCCAGCCTTGAAATTTCTCTCTTCCTCAATCCTGTTACCTGATCCAAGTCTTTGCTCTTCGAATATCTGTTCCAAATAGCCTAGACAAACAACTATCACCTGCAGGCTGGACCTTTTCAATTCCCTCTGAATGATTCACCCTGATCCACTATTATGTTCTCCAATTTTTCACTAAATTATAGCCAAATTATCTTTTGGATCTTTCAAAAATGCAGATGTGATCATGTCCCTTCACCACTTAATATTTAAATGCTTCCTATAGAAAAAATGGAATCATTAGGATGTCTTTACCAGCTTCTTCAACCGAATCCCTACCCTACTTTGCTCCTCATGGTCCAAGGTTTTTGTGCATTCATTTCTTGTACATAGAATGCTTTTTCCTTCTCTCATCACCTAATCAATTTCCTCCTTACTCTTTAGATTTCATCCACACAACCCTTCCCTTGGGAAAGCCTTTCCTGACTCATATGGACTGCTCCCTTTCCGAATGGAAGTTCCAAGGAGTAGGAACAATGTGTGCTTAGTTAGTATCTTGTCCCCTGCTCCTAATACAATAATACAAAGAACAAGTATCTATTAGATCAGTGAGGACTGAGAATAGAAAGAAGAATCTACAATGCAAGCTGATAAAAAACAAATGTGGAAGTTGGAAGAAACTCAATAGTGACTTTAATTTCAGAAGGTGGGGGAAAATACCCTTTCACAAAAGAAAGAAGTTAATACATCAAATGTTCATGAGAACTCATGTGAATTCATGGAGTTAATATGTAGATAACTGATGAGTTTAGGGATAGCAGTTTCAACAGAGTAATAGCAGAGTCTGAAGTATAATGGGTTGAGAGGTAAAATGGAGAGGGGTAGATAAGTGCGTATAGACAGGCCTTTAAGCATGCTTTTCTCTGGAGGAAACAAAAAGGGAAATCGAGCGGAATGCATGCAAGTAAAAGGAGGGTCTTATTTTACTATGGGAGACAAACTCATGGTTAAGTACTGATAGAAAATAATAAGTAGTGAGAAAGTTTAAAGATACAAAAATTAAAGGAATATGCTGGGAATAAAAGCAGATTTGCTTGAAATGGGTTTACTTCCAGTCACCCAAGATAGATCTTTGAAACCAACAAAGATAATATAATTCATGACTTAAAGTATGAGAATGAAAATATGGTAATTACCAAAAATATTAATGTTAACATAGTACGATTCATAACCTAGCAGTCCCCCAACCTAGGATATTATTGTAGAACTTGGAATCATTGAAAATTTAAGTTCTGATATCTTTGAAACTGAAGTGAAAGCTGAACAACTATGTCTGATATTTAAAAGTTACTTTAATAGATTTAGTTTGTAAATAATGCTATTATTTCCTAGTCAGAAATTTCTGAAGCATATTACTGGTTGTTGCTATTGTTTTTATTCTAGTTTACAAATTGATTACTGTTAAGTAGCATAATGATAAAAGGGAGAGAAATACTGGTGTCAGACGGGCTCCGTGACAGCTCTAGCTCTGTTTCTAATTAACTATAGGAACTTGCCTGTGCCATTTCATCTTTCCTGCATTACATTTCTCATCTACAAAGTAAGGTCAATAAGATCTACATTACTTTTCTCACAGGGCATATATTGTAAGAATAAAATATGTTCATGTGTGTGAAATCACTTTTACTCATATGAAATTCTATACTAAGCAGTTGGATAAAAAGACATGAAACCTCTGTGTAAAATCTTGTACCATCCTTTTCCAGGTATGTGAGTTTGAGCAGGCTTCACAACATTTCTATTCCTCAGTCCTCTCACCTGAAAAATGGGAATAATATTCCCTAGCTCCTGGAATTTTTATTAAGAATAAATGAGTCATGAATAAAAGGAGAAAGCATTCCTGTTGAATGTGCCTTGATTTGAAGTTTGTTCTGCCTGTGAGTTCGTTCTTTTATTTTCAGTCTAGGGGGAAATGACTCTACTTGAATGGTTTGAAATTAGACAAGATTCAGACTCTAGTGCATGGAAAGCTTTTAAAGCTTTGGTATTTGATGGATGGCCTGGGTAGGCCAAGGACAGCAGCATCACTTGGGACCTTATTAGGAATCTTGGGCCCCAGTCCAGATCTGTAAAATCAGAACATGCATCTTAATGAGATCCTCAAGTGACATGCACACAGTCAATTTTGGGAATCACCATTTAACAAGCCATCCAGTTGTTAGAAGTGGATTCAAGGAAAGCAGTGCATATGCTATAAACTATGATGCCGTTGCCTCCTGTTTCTTCTCCTTTGTCTTCATTCCTCCAACTCTGTTTTCCTAGAAAAATGAAATGAACCAAAGAAGAGAATAATAGAGCAAGAAGGTGAACAGGCAGCAATTATGTCTCTGAAGTGGTTTTATACCAGGGCAAGTATTCACCCTGAGCTGCCATGTGCCTTTGTGTTATCACTCATTAGATGTGCCTTGGACGCCGCCGTTGTATCCACCCTGTTCTTTAACTTGCTGCCACTGTCAAAGCTACTTAAAAACGCACTGTATTGAGGAGAGTGTCCAGGTTATTGCTCATTAACAACTGAGGAGGCGACAGATCTACAGATTCACCTGGCAGTTTCTCAGAGGTGAAGGTGAAATGTAGAAAAACATTTAAGCAATAAATTTATAACTTTTAACAGACATTTAGAGGTATGTCTTTTTAAAATATATGCAGAGAATAAAGTTGAGTCTGATTCAATACATTTCAATAACAGTCAAATCACATAGCCTTGAGTCTACCATGGACAAAAGTCAGAGTTTTTTTTTTCTTTTTCCTTTTTGTTCCTTTACTTTGTTGAGTAATCTATTTGAAGTTTAGGAAGTTTGCTACTGCAGACACTAGCGATATTTCAGCAATGAAATAAGTTTTCACATTACTGATGAAGGGAAGGTAAGTCCACCCTCCTTCAATCCAGGATCTATAGCCTTTTGCTAAATATCAAGAGAATCATCTTGTCAGTGCTCCAAAGGAGAGAGATTTACAAGTTATCCAAAACTGGTTAGTATCTCCTGGGCTGCAAAGATATGTCATGAGAACGAATGTAGAGGAAAGTTGTAAAGGGAGTGTTTCCAGATGAAGGCCACGTTTTGTAATTAATCTATTTCCTTCATTAAAATTCTTTCTTTAAATAGCAAATGGCCCTTTAAATACAGCATCTAAGTTTTTAATTCATGGGAAATCATCTGTTAGTGCAGTTTGATTTAAATGTCTTTGGAGTAGCTATGATTTTGACACAAGTATATATTGCACTTATGTTAAGGTCTCCCATGCAAGGCTTAAAGATTTGTGTGTCCCTTGAAGATACAGGTGAGGGAATTGTTGCTCTTTACTCCACTCCATGCTACTAGGCTGTTTTTCAGTTTATAATTAAGTAGCCCATAGTCATACTAAGAGGTTGCTAGACTTTGGTGCTATTCAAGCAAAACTTAAGAACTTTTGGCAAATAAAGGCTAAGGAGAAACAAAGATGATTAAATAGTCTACCCAACAGGGCTCTTAAGGATGCAGTTAGCAATGATTGTGAGCATTTCTAAGAAACATGGATCCAGTCATTGCTAAACAAAGTCAAGGTTGAATAATGGGTTATGTCTTAGGATTTGGCTGCAAAATTTATTTTTAAAATGTATGAAAGAATATTTTCAAAATGGCCAAAAGGCAAGGAAAAACATTTCAAACAAGAAAATAAGTGTGCCATGAATGGCATTCGTTTGAATATCATGTGTTTGTTTCAGATCCCAAGTTAGATTGTAGTCTAGTTCTAGGTATAAATATATTCTCTTCACAGTTACTCAAGCTTGAGATGAAACTCATCAATCATTTTTAAAGTTCTTTATTGTTAATGTTTTCACTTCTGGCTGTTGAGAGAGAAAACTCTAATGAATAAGGCTCTTTTGTGCTTTATGCCATTCAAAAAAATAAGAATATTCAAAGGAAACAAGAATATATTAGAAACTGTTGAAGAAAGGAAGGGAGGGAGGAAAGGAGCAAAGGAAGAAAGTTAACTTGTACCACTATTGGTTAGAAAGAGTGAGATCAACATTATAACTCAGTGATTTTCAACCCAGGGCACATCTGACAGTATCTGGAAAAATTTTAGGTACCATAATAAGGGGAAGAGGGAAGATGCTACTACCATCTAGTGACTAAGATTATAAATTTTACAAAATTATTGAATCTTAAATAAAATCAAGACATTAACATTATTTGTAAATCATAAAACTGTTTTAATTCTATTTAACAAATATTATTCAAAATTTTGTTGAAAAAAATTTAAGCATACAGATATGAGAGAGTTTATAGGGCCATTACTTTGAAGGAAAAAGAAAAACATATAACAAAGAAGAACTTACCAAATATTTCTTATAGAAATGATCTCTCCATAGCATTTTTTTTGTCCTTGAAAACTGTTAAATTCTCATTGTTAATACATTGCCTTTACCTTTAGGGATAAAGTATGATTTAGACAGATATTGGTTTTTGTTGTTGTTGTTATTGTTCTTTTATCTCTTGTTTCCTTGGTCAAGCTTCCAGAAGTTTGTCAATTTAAGAAACAGCTTTTGCCAGGCATGGTGGCACACACCTATATTCTAGTACTCAGGAGGCTGAGGCAGGAGGATCACAGGTTCAAGGCCAGGCTCAACAACTTAGCGAGGCTATCAGCAACTTAGTGAGACCCTGTTTCAAAATAAAAAATAAAATAGGGCTTGAAGTATAGCTCAGAGGTAGAATACCTTTGGGATCAATTACCATTACAAAAAAAAAATTCAACTTTCTGTCTCATTGATACCATTTTGTATGTGAGTTTTCTCTTTTTTCTTTTTTTTAGCTTTCATTGACTGATTTTGTTTCATTTCCAACTCCTTGAGATATGTATTTAGTTCATTAATTTTTTTCCTTTTATAATGTGCACATTTAGAACTATACCTTTCCATTTAACTGTTATTTAGTGCCATCTCACCTGTCATAATTAAAAATGTTTATTACTATTATTCCTTATATTACTATGCATGCATAAAATATAACTATATGAAGAACACATCATTTTTATAGCAATTTGACCCATTTTTAGGAAGAAATGTCTAAATGAGTTTAGTCAGTCACAAAAAGTAAAATAGCTGATGCTCTCCCTAATATGCAGAAGCTAGGGAGAAAATGGGTCATAGGAGGAACTCTAGACAAAGAAAGAGAAACCTTAGATGAGCAAAGAAGGCGGAGTAACTGAAGGTGATGGGAGAGGGGGAGAAGGAAACCCCTTAATGCATATGATATACACTCACAAATACATCAAAGTTAATCACTAATCGGAACATGAGGAGGGAAAGAGGGAGGAAGGAATGGGGCGGGAATTGAGGAAGGGTTAAATGAGTAATGTGTGCATGTATGCCTCTACCAGCTTGTACTTCGTTAAGATGTATGATTACAATTCACCAATAAAAAAAAAGTCTATTTCATGCCAGGCGTAGTGGTGCATGCTTGTAATCCCAGTACTTTGGAGGCTGAGACCGGAGGATCCAGGTTCGCGGCCAGCCCCAGCTACTTAGTGAGGCCCTCTGCAACTTAATGATACCCTGTTTCAAAATAATGAATAAAAAATAGGGTTGGGGGTGTATCTCAGAGATAGAATGCCCCTGAGTTCAATCCTCAGTGCTGAAAAAAGTCTATTTCATGCAATATTAATACTTTTGCTTTGTTGAATATGGTATATACTTGTTAATTTATTTTTATTTTACTTTCAAGTTTTGTGTAACCTCATATTTTTATGAATTTTTAAAAAGAGAATATAGTTGGATTTAGTTGTTTTTTTATTATGTGTTTTTGTCTTGTACATAAAATAGCTAATATATCTATTTCTTATCTGGACAATTTTTTATTTGACCAAATAATTTCAGTATTAAGAAAAGAGTACATCTAGTTTAATGTAAATTTTGATATGTGGGATTAGATATTACTTATGCTTTGAAACCTTATAATTTTCCCACCTATTTTTAGTTTGTTTCCTTCTTTTCTTATCTTCTTTTCGGGGTGCATAATAATATCTTCATCCTTTATTGTTTTTCTGTTATGTTAACTTACTTGAAAATTATGTAGTCTGTTTCTAATCTGCTACCATATAAATTACACTTATATACCAAATTTATCAAATTATAAAATTAATTAAGACTTTATAAATTCATGCTGTAAAATTAAAAGACTTTAAACAACTCAATTCTACTAACCCTCTTCCTATCATATATTATTATTTACCTGTATTTAACTACCTTTTCTTGGTACTGATGATTGAACCCTCAGAGTTACACACCTTCAGCCCTTTCACTTACTCTAACAACAATACACATACCATGTTATCACTACAGAATGTAAGTTCAGGTTAGACAAGAGAATTTTACAGGTGCACTAAAACATTCTGTAGTGTATCAAAATTTATAAATAATGCCTGAACAGACCAGCTTGCTTATGAACCACTAATCACTTCCCTTATAGGTAGTATGTTTAACATTTGCAATTCTTACAGAGAAAATAAACATACTGCACACAATTTAAAAAGTGTTCTTCATCTACTTTTATATTAGCACTTAAAATACATATTTCTTTTTCGAGGTTACATTTTAAATTTTTCTAATACAATAACAGCAAAAATATAATTCTGCAATTATAAATGAGCTAAGGTGGAATCCATAATTTAAGTTATTCTCATGTTTACAAGTATGATTCTGAAATAAATACTACTTCTATGCTGCTATGTTCTAAGCGTTCCAGGTTTGGTTTACACACACACACACACACACACACACACACACACACACACACTGTCACACACAGTCACAGTCTCTATCATGGAAAGATTAATAAATTATATTTCATGCATTTTTTGAAAAGAGTTCCTCAAGAGCCAACTA
This sequence comes from Graphiurus murinus, assembly GCA_004027655.1. Classification (NCBI taxonomy): domain Eukaryota; kingdom Metazoa; phylum Chordata; class Mammalia; order Rodentia; family Gliridae; genus Graphiurus; species Graphiurus murinus. Next base: position 15,030 of record PVLC010022324.1, on the reverse strand, counting down.
ATCCTACAAAGTGAAGTTCTGAAATCAGTCTCCAAGGCAGGTGGGAAGAAGTTAAATTAACTGGGTTAAACAGGATTCTTATATAATATTCAAACCACATAATATTCTACAATAAGTGAGTAATACTTCAGGATTGGCCTAGAGTCTCTTTTAGAAGTGATTTCATCAACTAGACATGGTGGTGCATGCCTATAATCCCAGTACTTGGGAGTCTGAGACAGGAAGATGGGAGGTTGGCACCAGGTTCAGCAACTTAGTGAAGCCTTCCTCAACTTAATGAAACCCTGTTTCAAATTAAAAATAAAAATAGGGCTGCGGTAGAATGCCCCTGGGTTCAATCCCTGGTCCACCAAAAAAAGTAATTTCATCATAAAGGCTTAATAAGGTGGACTTTTCAACATTATCAAGTGTATTTAGGTGACATATTTCTTTTATGTTAACTTGACTCCCCAGAATAACCTAGTTATTGAACTAGTCACTAATACTTTGGTCACCAATCAAATCAAACCTGCATTTATTTTTGACATGAACACGTAATCACAACATGAGATATCTAACTAAAGTTAGTACTTCCAACAAGACCAAGATGCCAGCTCTTCTAGGGTTCAGGTTTTGCCCAGAATTCCTTATACATGTAATAGCTGATACCAAAAGTTAGGTACACTCATGTGAATCAGGTGAGTGGACATTTTAGTATTTTTCCCTATCCTTCAACCTGTATAATTCATGTGCAATAGTTGCTGCAAAATCTGCCATTCCAACAGGTACAAATGATACCTCTTTCACTTTTCAGATAACTTTAGCTCCTTGATCTTCATCATATGAAGGAAGAGAAATATCTGTTTGGTTGACATAGTGATTGCTTGAAGAAACTTCCAGAACTGGAAAAAACCCTCACCACCCCACCAGCTTTTCACCTCCAGCCCTTTTTACTTTTTATTTTGAAACAGGGTCTTGCTAAGTTGCTGAGGGTCTTGCTAAATTATTGATGCTGGCGTCCAACCTGAGGTCCTCCTGTCTTAGCCTCCCAGTTACTCGGATTACAGGCGTGTGTCACTGTACCTGACTTAACCACTATATTTAACTGACATATAAAACTATATATATATATATATAATATATATATATACTTATAATGCACAACATATATATATATACCTAATTTCATTTGTCACATGAAATACAAACATAATGATTATAATGTTATTTAACCACTGTTCATTTATATTTCACATTTTATGTAATTATTATTTTTGTATTTCTAAGCTTCTGTCTGAGATCACATTCCTTTTCTCTAAAGTAACTTTCTTGGAATTTATCTAAGAAATTAAGATCTGCTATTATTAAACTCTCCTATGTTTGTTGGTCTCATTTATTTGCTCTGAAAATGTCTTTATTTTGACCTCATTCTTGAGTTATTTTCCCTTAATACAATTCTAGGCAAACAGTTATTTTTTTTTTACCACACTGAAAATGTCATTCCACTATCTCTTTCTCCTGCACTTTCTCTATAAAATTCATTCTGACTGTTTTGTCCTCGAAGCTCTCTTTTCTATGTTGCTCTTAATATCTTGCCTTTGCCTTTAGTGCTCTGCATTTTCACTGATGTGTGTAATTGCAAATTCTACTATTTATTCTGTGATGAATTCATCAGTCTTTCTAACTCTATAGAATGATGTCTTCACTCTACTCTGACAAATTTTCAGTCTTTCTATATTCAAATATCACTCTTGTCACATTTTTTCAACCTTTCTTCTTTACTTTGTGATTAAATGTATGTTAAAACTTCTTGCAGTATGTTCCTTCTATTCCAATTCTCTGCAGAACTTTTAGCATGTATGGGTGTTGGATCTTGTCAAATGCTTTCTCTGCATCAATTGAGATGATCATGTGATTTTTGTCTTTGAGTTTGTTTATATGGTGAATTACGTGGATTGTTTTTCGTATGTTAAACCATCCTTGCATTCCTGGGATGAACCCGACTTGGTCGTGATGGATAATTTTCTTGATGTGGCAATTAACCCTGTTGTACCCAAGAAATGTATAAAAATCCATGCTAAAAAATAAATAAATAAATAAATAAATAAAAAAACTTCTTGCAAAACCTGGGATGCCTCTTAACTTCTCTTTCATATTTTATAACTAAATAGAAAATCTATGCTACGAAGGTATCCTGCATCTATATAATTTATTCAGAACTAGCTATAAATTACTATTTTCATTTCAGTCATGTCTACTGGTAAACGTATTCATTTTTTTATTAAAAGTTATTTATTTTTATTTTTTAGAAGTTCTGTTTGATTGTGTGGAGGGTACTGGAAATTTAACCCAGGGGTGTTCAACCTCCAAGCTACACCCACTGCTATTCTTATTTGTGTTGTTACTGTTGTTGTTGTTGTTTGAAATAGGATCTCACTAAGTTGTTAAGTGTCTTGCCAAGTTGCTGAGGCTGGCCTCAAACCCTCCATCCTTCTGTCTCAGCCACCCAAGTACTGGGATTACAGACATTCAGGACCATACTCAACTCGACTTTATTATCCTTAAAAGCCTTCTAGGTGTGTTTTTTTTTTAAATCTGAATGTTGATGATTTTTTTTTTTACAGCAATGTTATCTCCAAGAGAAGAGAATAAATAAGGTAGTCCAACCTTTCTGCCGGGAGAGAATTTCAAGGCCCCACTGCAGGCAGGGAGAACCCTAACAGAGCCTATGTTCTCCTTGAGTTGAGGAGACAGAGGTCAAACTCTGGAGTGATCAAGGTGGCTAGAAAATGCAGGGTAGAGTAACCGGAAGAAGAGCACTACAAAGTAGAGAGCTCTAGAGATTTAAAGCGTGCTGCCCTTCAGTCTTCATCTGAGTACTGGTGAGCACATGTACATGAGGATCTACTCAAGGCCAAGGAAGAAAACACCAGAAGAAACAGGAGGAATGATTCTCAGAGCTCATACAGGTCTTAAAATAGTTCATATGCCCAGCAACATAGGGGAAAACTTCCTTGTTTCTAGGGCATCAGGTAGAGTACTCATGATACCATAGTAACTTAGTAGTGAAAAAAAATTAGTTCTAGAACAAATATTGGTCTGTTTGTGTCTAATGAAGCTTAAAAATAAGCCTTAGAAAAATCATTATTTTGAAAGGATTTGACTGTGCTGTGTTCCAGAAAAAAAAAAGAATATTTATAGGAATAGCAAAAATATCCAGTTCTCAAGAAGGGAAAAAAATCACAATCACTGTAATCCAATAAAAATTAATAGGCATGCAAAGAATCAGAAAAGCATGGTTCATAATGAGGATATAATCCAATCAATGTAACAAGCAGAAATGACAGATGATAGAATTAGTATACAAGGACATACAGTAGTTGGGATAATTATATTACATATATTTAAGAAGATAGAAAAAGCATTACTATATTAAAGAGAGAAGTGTAATACAGCATATATTTTTAAAATACTGAAATTGAACAAATAGGGATGAAAAATTCTGAGATAAAAATGCACTAGATGAAATTAATGGTAGATTTAGAAACTCACTGCAGAGTCAAAGATTAGTGAACCCAAAGTCATAGCAATAGAAGCTATCCAAATTAAACACAAAGAGAAGAGAAGCTTTAAAAAAGCAAACCAAACATCAGTGAGTCAGAGGCAACTGCAAATGGTCAAATGTATGTGTAATTGGAGTACCCAAAGGAGAATAAAGGGGGTGGGAGGAATATATTACTAAGTAATGTCAAATTATTTTCCAAATTCTATTTGTAAAAAAATATAAATCACAGATTCAAGATTATCATGGTATCTCAGATAAGAACTATAAAAGAGCCCTGGATGTGGTGGCACATGCTTGTAATCCCAGAACTTGGGAGGCTGAGATGGGAGGATCTGGATTCGAGGCCAGCCTCAACTACCTAGTAAGGCCCTCTGCAACTTAGTGAGACCCTGTTTCAAAATAACAAATAAAAAAATAGGGCTGGGGATATAGCTCAGAGGTATAATGCCCCTGGGTTCAATCCCCAGTACCGAAAAAAAAAAAAAAAAAGAACTATAAAAACACTTAGGCACACCATAAGTCAAATTATTCAAAACAAGACATGAAGGTAAAATCTTGAAAGAAGCCAGAAAAAAAAGACACATTATGAAGAGATGGACAAAGAATGATGACATACTTCTCATGAAAACAGTGTAAGCTAGAAGAAAATGGAACCATGACCATACTGAAAGAAAAAATACTGTAAACCATTATGAGGTTCAGATTAGGAAAATGGGCTTACACTTACCTTCAGGGTCCAGGTTCACTACAAAAAAGAATGTCTATTATAATTCCCAAGATGGGAACCAAACTTTGTAGGGATTTTTGTTCCCATTTCCTATGGAGTCATTAAAAAAGTTTTAAGATACTGAGGAGTGGTATAGCTGGGTCATGTGATGGTTTTATTCCTAGTCTTTTGAGGACCCTCCATAATAATGTCCATCGTGGTTGTACTAATTTACAGTCCCACAAACATTGTTTAAGAGTTCCTATTTCTCATATCCTTGCCAGCACTTATTCTTATTTGTATTTGTGATAATTTTCATTCTAACTGGAGTTAGATGAGATCTCAGTTTCATTTTGATTTTCATATCCCTGATTGCTAATGATGTTGAACATTTTTTCATATATTTATTGGCTACTTGTATTTCTTCTTTTGAGGAACACAGCTATGTTTGTATCACATTGAATCTCACAATGATGTATAATTATAATGTACCAATAAAAGTATATAAATTTTAAAAACAAAAGTTTGTTAGCTTACACTGATAAGTTCCCAGAAAAGGGGATATTCAGTGCTCTACTTATTTGTCTGGATTCTTTAAGATTTTCTGGTTATTTTGTATTTCTTTATAGTATTTTGATTCATTTTCAGTGGGAGAATGGTCTAAACAAACTAGCCTCTCTGTATTTCTGACAGAAGAGTCAATAATTTTCAGTGTCCTCCATTTCATTACAAAATACTGTAAATATTTTATTATTTAAAGGCCATAGTTTATATAATTACTCATATTAATAATATCCAATAATATAGAAAGTTTAATGCACCATTAAAAGGCACAAGGTAGCCAGATGTGGCACATGCTTGTAATCCCAGTACTTGGGAGGCTGAGACAGGAGGATCGCAGATTCGTGACCAGCCTCAGCTACTTAGTGAGGCCCTCTGCAACTTAGTGAGACCCTGTTTGCAAATAAAGAGCTAAAAATAGGGCTGGGGGTATAATTCAGAGGTAGATGCCCCTGGGTTTAATCCCCAGTAACACACACACACACTCACACACACACACACACACACACACACACACACACAAGGTATAGAAAGCAAACAAAGTAACATGGGTGCCACTCTCCATTCCTCTGTAATGTATAACTACATTCTATATTGTCTACAATGTTCTTTAGGGTCCTCACCAATTGTGTGTAGATAGAACAATCTAACATGTGAGAGAGCATGTTATCCAAAATAAAATTAAAACTTCATTAGCCTTACAAAGAAGAACAAAATTATGTCATTTGCAGGAAAATGGTTGGAAGTAGAGAACATTATCCTGAGTTTAATCAGTCAGTTGCAGAAGGTTAAGGCTCATATGTTTTCTCTCATATGTGGAAGCTAGAGAGAAAATATGGAAAAAAGAGACTTCAGATAAATGAGGAAAAAGACCAGTAGAGTAGTGGAAGAGGATTGGGGGACAGAGATGGGGAGAGAAAAAAATGAGGCTTCGGGAAGGGAACAGTTTAAATAAGGTTATGTTCATCCAAGAAGGTATCACTACCAGTCACACTAACATGTATGGGGAGGGAAGAGGAGGGAGTGGGGTTGGACGTGAAGGGAAATATACCAAGTGAGGCATGCATGTATGAATATATCACTTTGAATCTCACCATGATATATAATTACAATGAGCCAATAAAAGTATAACAAAGAATTTATAAAACGTTAAACTTCATTCAAACTAAAAAGTGTTGAAATAAAAACAAATTGTTTCAATAAAGAAATTTCATTGTTCTTAATTTACTCCTAATTTTCAAGTTAAAATCTCAATATCACATATAGGGAAAAGGAAAGAGTGTGCAGGGAGCTGGGGTAGGAGAACTCACCAAGTGCTGTGTGCATGGGTGTCCCTATCACTCTGAACTACATTATGATGTTAGACTACAATGCATCAATAAAAGCATATTTAATAAATGAATTATTTATAAATAAACCTTAATAGAATTTCTGATATTTTCTAATTATCTCAATGGATCATATTATTGAAAGTTAAATCATATGAAGTTGTTTTTAAAGTAAAAATGATTAAATATTGGCAACTTCATATGGTTCAACTGAATTCATGCCTTTTCAAATGCCACTGATAAAACCAAAAGAGCATAAAATTTGGAGACAGAACTTTTATTTCACCATTTAGCTACCCTTAGAGCTTGGAGACTAATTTCCATGTCTGAAAGTCTAGAGTATTCAGAGATTAAAACAACACGACTTCTAAAATACCAAATTATGGCAGAGCTGGAAATCAGTATAGCACAATGGTTAAGATGGTGATCCTAGGCTTCAGCCAACTGTGGGATCAAATGCTTGATTCTATCATCTACTAGAGAAGTCATCTTGGTTAAATTTCATAACCATTTGGTGCCCCAGTTTCCTCATCCATGGAACAGAGATAAAAATAATACCTTTATCTTACTGTTGAAATAAAAATTAAATGCATGTTTATAAAATGTTTAGAAAAATGGCTGGCACATAGTAAGCAAATAGGTATTCACTTTTTATTTTTATTATAGCAGGATTTCATTAAAAGTCAGCAACTTTCTGCCACCCTGTTCAAGTGAACACAATAAAGCAATGCAAACCAAAGCAACACCAATAAACTAGGAGTAACATTATTGAAAAGAATGGACATCTGGAACCCCATTCATGATGGACAGGATATTCAGACATAAAAGAAGTCAGAAGACTATAAATGTAATCCTTATTTGTTAGTATAGAAAATGGACCCGCAGAAGAGTAGAGTCTACCTGAAACATTTCTATTTGGATCAGGTGGAAAGTTGAGCAGCTACTTTAGTTACTTGGAGATTTTCAGCAATGCATTTCATTTTGCTAATGTAGAAATTTGGTGCACTGAATTGTGGAAATACTCTGTGTTCTTTCTCCACATGGTTTCTGCTCCAAGGAAAATGTGGCATAAGGGGCTCACAGCTAGAGTTACTATCAAAAGCTAGGCAAGCAGAGAAATATTTATGTTACTATAGCATTCTGCAATTATGGAACACAATAGGACCTTTAGGTCAAATGTTAATTCTTACAATTACAAATGTGTGCCCCAACTTTGCCTAATACCACACGTGTCTTTGCAGTTTTGTAACCTTTCTAAGAGGTTCCCATATTTTTTGGTTCATGATGCCCTTAGCTTCCACAGTTATTTTTTTCCGTGGCTCCTTCAACCCAAAGAAATGTTTAATAGTTCTATTTATTTAGTAGTTAGGTTCAAATTACCTAAGTATTTACATCCTAACAATTTGGCTGTTTGAAAAAATAATACTCATAAATTTAAAAAATATTTAATTTTAAATATTTGTAAATTACTTAGGGAATATACATGCTTATTAGCCACTGCACAGATTCTCCAAGTTTGTGATCAGATTTTATGCTGCCATTTTCATTTCCTGTTCCACATTGATTTTTGCACAGCACCTTCTGATCACAATTGCCAGAATGCCAGCTTTGCAGATATGACATCAAAATGAATGTTATTCACCTGGTATCCTGCAGATATCACTGTTTTCTTTTTTTATTAATACTTTTTATTGGTGCATTGTAATCACACATCTTTGTAAGGTACAAGCTGGTAGAGGCATACATGCACACAGGTCTCAGTTAACCCTTCCCCACTTCCCACCCCATTGCCTCCTCCCTCCCTCCTTCTCATGTTCGGCTTTGTGATTGACTGATTTGTTTGTGAATGTACATCATGTGCATTAGGGGGTTTCCTTCTTCCCCCTTCCCATCCCCTTCAGTTAGGGCACCTTCTTTGCTCATCTAAGATTTCTCCTTCTTCGTCTAGAGCCCCTCCTATGCCCCATCTTCTCCCTAGCATCCACATATTAGGGAGAACATATGCTTTTTTTACTCTTTGTGACTGACTAATCTCACTTAACGTAATGTTTTCCAGTTTCATCCATTTCCCTGCAAATAACATGACTTTGTTCTTCTGTATGACTAAGTAAAATTCCATTGTGTACATATCCCATAGTTTTGTAATCCATTCATCTGTTGATGGACATCTTGGCTGGTTCCATAGTTTGGCAATTGAGATTTGTACAGCTATAAATATAGATACACATGCATTAGTCTCGTAGTTTGGTTTCCATTCTTTTGGGTAGATACCCAGAAGTGGTATTGCTGGATCATATGGTAGGTTCATTCCCATTCATCTGAAAATCCTCAATACTGTTCTCCAAAGTGGTTGCACTAATCTGCAATCCCACCAACAATGTATTAGGGCCCACACTTCTCCACACTCTCACCAGCATTTATTGTTGTTTGTGTTTTTAATGATTGCCATTCTAACTGAGGTTAGGTGAAATCTCAGGGTAGTTTTGATTTGCATTTCTATGACTGCTAATGATGTTGAACATTTCCTCATACATGAGTTTTCTTTGAAATTTTAAATTAACCTAGGCACCTCTGTAAGTTTGGGGTAGTGTTCTAGCACACCTTGACACACAGTTTGGAAACTGGGGCTCTATACCATATTGCATATATTTAAAGTTATTTCAAATCATTATCCATTGCGTACAGATTGCTTTGTTTAGATCCAAACATCATATTCTGCCTTTTGTGTTGTTTTTATTAAGGAGGCTAGATGCTGGTATTTGAATAAGTAAATGTAAGGAGCTACGTCATCATGAAATATGTATTGAGATTTTATTTTATGTAAAGTGAGTTGAGGGAGGGAAAACAATTATATGATCCTCAAGTCTAGTGTATTTGGTGAAATCATTTATATGTATGTGATCTGATCTGATTATGTCATTTCCTTGGTGAACATTGTTAACCTCTCCTCTTCATCACTGCTATATGGTCTTGCACAATTTGAGGTTCTCTCTCTCTCTCTCTCTCTCTCTCTCTCTCTCTCTCTCTCTTCTCTCTTCTCTCTTCTCTCTTCTGTCTTTTCTCTCTCTCTCCTCTCTCACTCTGGATTGAACCCAGGGCCATTCTACCTCTGAGCTACACCCTCAGCCCTTTTATTTTTTTATTTTGAAATAAAGTCTCACTAAGTTGCTTGGGAGTCTGAGGCAGGAGGATTGCAGGTGTGTGGCTGGCCTCACACCTGCAATCCTCCTGCCTCAGACTCCCAAGTACTGGTATTACAGGCATGCACCACTGCACCTAACCTATGTTTATTTCTGATACTACATCTTTCCCCCTGCCTCCCAGCTCTGCACACTCAATTATGACCATCTCACCATCACCCTAATAAGCTCTGTGATTCACAAGTCCCTGTCTTTGCTCATAGTGATTCCTGTCTGGTGGAATAAATTCCTCCCATTATTTATTTAACAACTTCCCATTCATCTTTCTATCCCAGCTCAAATATACTTCTTAGTGAAATCTTTCCCTGTCATTATACTTTCTACTCTTTCCCTTTCAGGAAAAATGATTATCTCTTGTCTCTCCTTACCATACTCAGTACACAGGCAGGAGTTTCTTTTATTGTTATATAAGAAATGAATCACTAAGATGGATAGTAGATAGATGAAGATAGACTATAGATAGACTGATAGACACGTGTTATTTTTTAAAGGAATTTGACTTTACAAAATTATGGGAAAACTGGCTTTGACTGTGAGGCAGTCATTTCTGTGCCTGGTACTGAAGCTTAAATCCTGCAGTAAAAACATGAAAAGGGAAGTTATTGGGGTAAACAAAGACAAACTGAACTCTGCAAAGCTGAGCTAGAATGGATGAGAACCTATTAGGACCTAAGTTGATCTCTCACCACCTCACACTTCCAACTTCAATAATGGAAGTGTCTTGCAGAAAAAAACTGGTGCCCATCACCATAAAGCTAAGCAGTCATCTTTCCTGAAAGAGAAGTTGAAAGACCAGCCAAAAGGGCTCTCAGTCCAGGTGGTGCTCCTCACAAACCCCGCAGGCTCACAGAGAAGCTTGAGTGAGCTGCAACAGAGTTTCATGCCCGAGGCCTACCTTTAAAGCATCAAATGAACATGGTAACCTAACTACTGTACTTCTACATTCCAAATTTCGCACACTATCTCTCCTGTGGCCCACACTAACCTAAGAATTATGCAGAGAATGAAATTCTGGGAAACAAAGTTCCAAGTTGGCTAAGATTATACAACACAAATCCACCCCAGCCCATAAGAGCACTGTTCCCACTGTCAGTTATTCAGGTTTGTGCCTCCACCTGGAGAGAATAGGAGCTCCTGAAGGGCAGGTACTCCATCTTACTCACTCACAGATGTTTGCCAAATGAGGGAATGAATGAAGAGGATAATATGATTAACATCATCAGATAATACACTGTGAATATTAAATGTTTGGTCATAAACAAGATAACAAGCAAAAAGCATTTCTTGCATGTTTTCCAAAAGCAAAAAAAAAAAAAAAAAACACGCTTTATGTATATAAAACTTTCAAATTTACAAATGCTGCTTATAGAGGATATCTAATTGGATGACTTCTTATTTAAATATACTGAGTAACCACTTTTCTGGATATATAAGACCAAAATATTTTGGGACAAATTTCAATTAAATAATAAAAATTGAAATGTTGACTAACTAATTAATTACCAATTTTTATCCAGTTTATTTTCATTTGTATACCTCATATTTCAGAATCCCCTAGCATAGAAATAACTGAAGATAAATATTCCAAATCTATCTATTTTTATTTATATCTGCCACAACATCTTTTGGAATTAACCTAAAGTCCTTTATTTCAGCTCTATTTGGCCTATTTTTAGCCCTCAAATATCATATCATGATCATTCCATAATTTTCAGTCTCCCAGAGTACCATTGACTATACCCATCGGTAATCATATGATTAATAGCCTACAGCAGGACAAATCCCCAAGTCTATGTAGAACTAAATCCTTCATAGAAAGGCTTTAAGAGTAGGCATCCAAAGTAAACTTAAGGTCTGACCATTCCCATAAGGCTCTGGCCATATCTCACTGTGTTATGGGTAATATATACATACCCTTCCACTGATAGTCCCTAAACATATGTAACCATTAGCTTTTGTCATATATGCTTATTGACTCCTTGTAAGAATAAGACTTAAAACAACAAAACATCTAATCCTTGACTTTTGTTGAAATCTGAAGATATGTAAAAACTTTTACAGATATGATATCATATGGGAAATTACACTTTGACTCTGAAGAGACTAACTGTGAGCTTGGGAAACATGGTTTTATTTTTACATTGAATCATTAATTATTTAAAACATTGTACTTTGAATTTGACAAATCAGTCTTTCAACAGCTGGGACAACTTTTCAAAATTCTTTACAAGTAAACTTATTTCCTAAAATTTTGGCCCTGTGTTCCTTGATTAACAAGAGGGAGCTCAAATTTAATGAGTGACAACCATGTCTTCGATATAGGTTATGAGGCAGTCATTCTTATTCTCATTTACAGGTAAGAGTAAGATCAACAGTGTTAAATATCTTCTTAAGAAGAGCTAATAAATTACAATCCCAGAAATTTAACTCAGTGTTATAACCAGTTAAAAATGGCAAAGCCCTTACTGCCTTAATTATGCCATAATGCTTCCCAATCTATGATTACTATACAAGAGTTTAAATATTTAGAATGAATTTTAGAGAAGCATATCAATTCCTTTCCAGGTGTTTTGCATTAACCTTAGGCACAGTCATCTTTTATTCATTATTTGATTCCACAAATATTTATCTAGTGCCTAATATGCACCAGTCACTTTTCAAGATGCTAGAGACATAGTGATGAATCATAAAAAGTCCCTATCTCTATTGACCTTTCATTCTAGTGGAGAAGATGGATATAAGCACAGAAATTAAAAACTAGAATAAGGTGTCAGGTAACAAAAGCAAATCACAGAGTTAAGGGATGAAGGATGATAGAGGTGGGAAGGTCAAATTGGGATTTATAAATAAGTAGTGATAGAGGTGCCTATAAATATCAATACAGTTGTAACTAATTTCTTCCCATTATAATGAACTAAAATAAAGGATATCTCATTTGTATTCAACAGCTCTATGAATGGGAATTAACTGATATTACTAAGAAACAATCATTGAAAAAGACTGGGAATAGAGCAAAAATTTAGAGTGATAATAATTAAAAGTCTATCAAGACTTGATTTGTCAATATTCTGCCTCTAGTATTATCTTGGATCATATTGAAATGTGGGAACTCCAGACTCCCAAGTTTAGAGATTTTACTCTGCAACTTACAACTGTCTTTCCCATTGATCGAGTCCTAAAATATGATTCCCTTTTTTTTTAAATTTAAAAACACTTTCTTTCTACTTCTGTTTCAAATGACAGCCTCCTGAAGATTTAGACACATTTTTCTTTTTACTTTTTTCTTTCCTTAACATTCTTAATATTAGCACACAAAACCATATATGAATTAAACATTATTTTCATCATGAGTGGATTTTAAAGGGATCAGCAAGAAAAAGAGAACATAACCTTGACAAACCGTAAAGGAAATGAGATTGAAGGTGATTCGTATTTTAATGTTGTTTACTGGGAAAGCAATGGAACAAAGTGATAAAAACTCAGGCTAGCTTTAAAGTCAAATTATCTGTGTTCAAATCCCAGTTCTCTTGGTGTCTTGCTGTATGACTTGAGTTAATTATTAACCTTTTAAACACCTCATATGTGAAGGGGCATCATGCTTGTACATGCCTCACATATTCCTTGTAAATATTGAATAAGATTGTTCCCTGGAGAAACTGGAAAGGGGAATGAGGAGAATAAGACAAAGCCAAAGAAAGGTGTGATTTTAAGGTGAAGTTCCACTCTCAGTCTGCTCTCTGAGAGTGCTTCGGAGCATAAATTCCACCTCAGAGTTTGTCATTCTATAAATTGAAAAGGCTGAGTTTTCATAACACCTCGTCAGTTAATGGATAAGGGGTTGGGGTGAACATAAACTCATAGGCATTCCAGCTCTCTTCAGAACTTGTTTTGAAGAAGGTCATAGGTGATAGCCATTTGAGACAAAGCACACAGAAGATGGACCACAGGGACACAAAATCATGATTTTCATGATTTTATTCCCAGCTCTCCTAAACAACCCTACTATTTCTTATTTCTGACTTAGTGCCAAGAATAGGCCTTGTGTCTCAGTCCACCAGTCCCACTGCTATAATCCAAATTGACCATACAACTTAGACAAAGGAAGATATATTTGCTCACAGTTTTTTGGAGATTCTAGGTTCAGTTCATGTGAGGCCAGCATCTGAAGCTCAGGACATAGCAGTGGGAAGCAGAGAGAGGGAGAGTCCAAGAATCCACTTTCACATCCTGAAGGTCAGAAGTGGGGGGTGGGGGTAGGGGTTATATAATCCCAAGGCCACACCCCGAAGGACTCCTCCTTAGCAACCAATCCCCCTTACAACACTACTACCTTGTTTCCATGAGGGCTAGGGGACATTTCAAATCTAAACCATTACACTTTGGAAGTCCCTTCCTAAAGTAAATAACATTCTCACTTATAACAGTAACCAGAGTACCTTCTGGCATCAGCCTGGAACAGTGTTGACATGCTCTTCAGGGGCCTCTTATGGTTGGTGTCCCTCCTGATGCATAGCTGCCATGGACTGTAGCCATTGCCAAAGAGTGCCACAAACCTTGGGAAGGTACTTTGTTACCCCTGTTCCCCCCACCACCACCAACATCTTTCCATTCTCCATTGCTAATTTCATGGTGATCACCGCCTCTTCAGATCAACACAATGTAGATTACACAAGTATATTAGTCTGACTTCCTTTTGATCCTACTGACCAAGGACATTTAGATGACTACTTGTCAAGTTCTTATTTAAGTAGCTGCCCACTTCTGCCCCAATCATAATCTCATTCCACTCTAGTGGTCCACTAAAGGAGAAGAAATTGCCTTTGTTCTTTCTAATTAAAAATTTAAAACCCCTAACTCCTTCTCTAATGTCCCTGCCATTCCACATGGAGTTGCATCATCAATATCTCAAGATACCAGAATCTGTCACCCATGCCTTCTGTTTCACAGTTGGAATTCATCTTATAAATAGATTATTCTTATTGTCAGGGAACACTCCAGAATTGAAAAGTTCATGTTCAAAATTTGTCATTATTCTTTGTATGTATTATAATTCAATAGCATTTTTGTACCACATCATCATTCTCTAGAATAAAATTAGAATTTTTTCCAGACAGTATATGAGAATGGAAATTTATGCTGTAATTAAAAATGCTAAGCTGGGCCTGGTGGCAAATGCTTGTAATCCCCGTACTTTGGAGGCTGAGACAGGAGGATCACAGATTCGCAGCCAGCCTCAGCTACTTAGTGAGGCCCTCTGCCATTTAGTGAGACCCTGTTTCAAAAATAAAGAATAAAAATAGAGCTAAGGGTGTAGTGTAGCTCAGAGGTATAATGCCCCTGGGTTCAATCTCTAGTGCTGAAAAAAAAAAAATAAATCAAATAAAAATGCTAAAAAGATTCTTATATGAAACTTTTGCTTGAATCCAGACTCCATAGTCAGAAATCGGTATCTATGCGTAGATTGATAGATTTAGATATATTGAAATATATTATTTCTTGTCGGGGGCCTAGTTCCGCGGGCTAGACCTCGCCTCTAGATGGCGCCTGGCAGAGTGCCAGAAGCAGCTGCAGGTGAATAACATCCTAGGGCTGTGCCACGCCAGAGCGCATGCACCAGCACGCCCGACTCGTGGCCGGGCCAGGTGAGAGCTGTATGAGACACCTCGTGGCTTAGACCCGGTGCAGCTATAA
>PVLC010022323.1:0-26665 GCA_004027655.1 Graphiurus murinus | reverse complement strand
TTTATTGTTCTTTCTATCACTTTGATTGCTATTGGTCAGTTTAAGTTTTCTATATCTTCCAGACTCAAATTAGGAAGGTTATATGTGTCTAGAAATTTCTAAGTTTCTTCTAGATTTTTCATTTTTTTGGAGTATAGTTTTTCAAAGTAGTTTCTGATGATCCACTGTATTTCCACACTGTCAGTGGTTATATCCCCTTTTTCATCTCTTATATTGTAATTTGCGGTGATTCTGTCTTTCTTTTGGTTAGTTTGGCCAATGGTTTATCTATCTTGTTTATTTTTTAAGAAACCAGCTTTTGGGCTTGTTGATTTTCTGTATTTTTTTTAACTCTCTACTTCATTAGTTTCTCCTCTGATTTTGATAATGTCCTGTCTTCTGCTGGATTTGGGGTTAGAGTGTTTTTGTTTTTCAAGGGTTTTGAGCTGTGTCATTAGGTTATTTATTTGGTGATATTCTGTTTTTCTTAGGAGAGCACTCAATGCTATAAATTTTCCTCTTAGTACTGCCATCAAGGTGTCCCAGAGGTTTTGATATGTAGTACCTCTGTTTTCATTAGTTTCTAGGAATTTTTTAAAATTTCCCTCCTTACTTCTTCTAGGACCCATTGCTCATCGAGTTGTGTGGTGTTCATTCTCCATGTGTTTACATCATTACTCTGGGTCTTCCTAGAGTTGATTTCTAGTTTCATTCCATTGTGGTCTGAAAACATGCAGAAAATTTTATTACATTTTTTTTTTAATTTGCCAGTGCTCACTTTGTGCCCCAGAATGTGGCCCCTTTTGTAGAAGGTTCCATAGGCAGCTGAGAAAACTGTGAATTCTGCTGTAGTTGAATGAAATATTATGTATGTCTCTAATAAGTCCATTTGATTTATGTTATTCTTTAGGACTGAGGTATCTTTACTGAACTTTTGTTTAGAAGATCGGTCTCTTGATGTGAGGGAGTACTGAAATCTCCCAGTATTATTTTATTGGGATCTATGTGAGACTTTATATCATGCAGAGTTTATTTTATGAAAGTGGCTGCACCTATGTTTGGTACATAAATGTTGACAATTGTTATTTCCTCTTGCTGAATTTTTCCTTTTACTAGTAAAAAATGACCTGCTTTATCTCTTCTGATAAGCTTAGGCTTAAAGTCTAATTTGTCTGATATCACGGTTGCTACTTCTACTTGTCTTCGAGTTCCATTGGCATGGATTAGCTTACTCCAGTTTTCCACCTTTAGTTTGTGGGAATCTTTGCTTGTAAGGTGTGTTTCTTTCAGGCAGCATATAGATGGATTCTGGG
Organism: Graphiurus murinus; assembly: GCA_004027655.1. Lineage (NCBI taxonomy): Eukaryota > Metazoa > Chordata > Mammalia > Rodentia > Gliridae > Graphiurus > Graphiurus murinus. The sequence goes on along the minus strand of PVLC010022323.1, from coordinate 25,373 downwards.
TTTTAATCCATTTTGCCACCTTGTTTCTTTTTATTGGGGAGTTGAGGCCATTTATATTCAGTGTGATTATTGAGAGATGATTTTTAATTCTTAACATTTGGAGTTTTGACTTCTGTTTGTTCTTCTTTGATTAGTTATTTGCTTATTGGAAATTATTGTTTCTCTGGTTCTAGTGTTTACTTGTTAGTTCTTCTTTGTAGTTAATCTCTTTGAGTATTTTTTTCTAGTGCTGGTTTGGAAGACATAAATGCTTTCAGTTTCTTGTCATGGAAGGTTTTTATTTCCCCATCAACTTTGAAAAAGAGTTTTGTTGGGTAGGAGAATCTTGGCTGCAAATTATTTTCTTTCAGAGTTTAGAATATGTTGCTCCTGCCTCTTCTGGCTTTCATGACTTCATTTGGGAGGTCTAAAGTGATTCTAATTGGTTTGCTTCTGAATGTCACATCACTTGGCCTTTTACTTTTGTTGCCTTTAAGATTCTCCCTTGGCCTCTACATTAGTCAACCTGATTTTTTTGTGGTGTGGTGAACCTCTTCTTTGGTCTTGTCTAGAGGAGATTCTGTATATTTCCTGTTCCTGTGTGTCAACTTCTCTTTCTGTGTTTGGAAAATTCTCTGATATTACTTCCTTGAAAAGATGGTCATTTATTTCAACTCCTAACCCCTCTTATATGCCTATTATTCTTAGGTTAGCTTTTTAAAATTGGCCCAGATCTAATTGATGTCCAATTCATACTGTTGAATCTTTTTTTCTAAATTATCTATAATGGATTCATTTTTGGAATGGTCATCTTCTAAGAGTGATATTCTATTTTCCATGTGGTCTAATCTAGTGTTTATAGTTTTTATTGATGCCTTCACTTCAATTATTGCATCTTTAACTTCCTTCAATGCTTCTTTTTGATTCCTGTTTAATGTGTCAGATTCTTTGTTTATTTGTTCCTTTATTTCTTTCCAGTTGTCTCTGCATTCTCTCCAGAAATTTTGTATCATTCTACTATTAAAGATCTGAATTGTTGTTCTGGTAATCTCTGCCATTCTGGATTGGTGAGTTCTGTTATTGAGGGATTGTGGTGGCTCATTGTTTCTTTGCTATTTTTTCTTCCCATGGTTTCTCTGTTCTTAAATTTATATCTTTGCTTCTCTTGCAAGCTTTTTCTTAATTTATAGGTTTCTTTTTTTTTTTTCTTTTGCGGTACAGGGGATTGAACTCAGGGGCATTCTACCTCCGAGCTACACCCCCAGCCCTATTTTTTATTCTTTATTTTTGAAACCGAGTCTCACGAAGTTGCGGAGTGCCTCACTAGGTAGCTGAGGCTGGCCGCGAACCTGGATCCTCTGGTCTCAGCCTCCCGAATGCTGGGATTACAAGCGTGCGCCACCACGCCCGGCCAATTTATAGGTTTCTTATTTTTATTTTCCCTCCGTGAATAATATCTTGTCCTCAGTTGCAATTACTCTAGTGCTTCTTCTGCCTACTCTAATGGTGCCATTGGTGGGTTTCAGGTGTTTACTTCTAGCGTCTGTTTGTTGCTTCTCTTATAGGGATTCATCTCAGAGGTGTGAGTAGGACAGTTTGTGGTCTCTGTGTTTTTAGACCTCGATGTAGGATGTGTTGAGCTGTTCCTTCTATCAGCAGAGATGAGTCTATCCTTAGGGTTTTGCAGCCCTTTCTGGTGGTTCACCTCTCTGATCCAATCTCTGCAGTAGGGATCTAGAGGTGTTTTCTGGTGTGTATGAGGACAGGTTGTGTTCACTGTTGAAGGTTTGGTGAGAAGCCACAGTAATGCAACAATATGGTAAAGTAGAAGGTATGTTCGAGTGGAGTAAGAGTTTGAGTGTGTTGAGGAGATATATTGTAAAGATTAGAGATAGTGGATATGTTGGGGGATTCTGGTACTCAATGTAGAGTATTTGGATGTAGTGATATGAAATGGTCTTGATATGAGACAGGTAAAATAGGAAAAGGGAAAAAGAAAAAAATGTTGAGTAGAAGAATATAGATAGGAGAGAGGGAGGGACGCTTGTAAAAGGGATGAAGAAGAGTGTTAACTGAGCAAAAAATAACAAAGCAACCAATCATCCAAACAAACATAAATAAAACAAAGCAATACAAAATGAAAATAGAGTAAAAACAAAAAAACAAAACAAAACAAAAACAAAAACCCTTCAAGTATATAACTACAGAGCCAAATTGGCCTCTGTAGTCCTTTTGGATTTGTGTGGATATTTTCAGCTTTTAAATGGTTGTTCACTATATTAGTTTCTCAAGCATTTTTCAGGCAATCTTTTTTGCTCTCTGCATCAGTGCAGGCAGGGAGTTTTGCTGGTGCCTCTCCCGCTGCACGCTTGTGTTTCTGAGCTCACCACAGGGCCTGTCCCTGTGCCACTCTTGTCTATGTAGGCAGGGGGGGTATCACTGTATCTGGCCCCAGTATAAGCAGGAGGCTCTGCACTTTCCACAGGTCCTGTCTGCCTCTCTCTCTGTCTGCCTTTGCTGGTGGTAGAAGTACAGTCTAAATTCTGGGCATTTTCCAGGGTACCTGAAAGGTCTCTATGCCTTGTGTGCTCTGAGTCCCTCCTGCACTTCTACTCCTCTCCAGTCATTAGAAGGGCAGGTGACCAAGTCTGTCCTTTGCACAGGGGCTCCCTGAGAGTGCAAATAACTTACAGTTCTGTGCTGCTCTGGCTCCGGAGGGAGTGGTGAGCTGGGGTGGCCCTGCCTGCCACAGGCTTAAGTTGGTTGTCCCAGGTGTTCCAGTCATTGTTGATGGTGTGGGGATATGCCATCTGATTAAGGTGTGGAGTTCTGGAGTTGCGTACTCTACATCTGGTCACTGGGTATGCAGGAGGTCGTTAGATGTTTCAGTGCTAGTGGATCCTGCTCTGAGCCGCTGGATCAATGGTGTCTGTTGCTCCTTGGTGTCACTGCTGCCATGTGCAGTCTCCTTTGCTCTCCCTGGTCTGCTTTCTGTGTTCTGTTCAGCTGTGCTTCAATTTTTATTACTTTGTTCATTTTTTTTGCTGCCTTTTCCCCTTCCATCAAGCTGCTTTTGCAGCACTTTTGATTCAAGCTCTTTGTGCAATTGAGTGTGTTCTGGTTCTGGTCAGAGAGATGAGCTGGGGTGTCTCCACCATGGGCTTAAGCTGGTCATCCAGGATTTCTGATCACTGTCAATCATGTAGGGATATACCACCTGATTAGGATGTGGAGTTCTGGAGTGGCTTACTTCACATCTGGTCGCTGGGTATGCAGGAGGTCATTGATGTCTCCATGCTAGTAGACCCCGTGCCCAGTGGCTGGCTCAATGGCTGCTGCTGCTCAGCAGTCTGTGCCATTGCCAAGCACATGGGTTCCTTTGCTCTTCCTGTTCCACTTTCTCACTATCTCATTCTTTAAATAATTGATAGGCAGGGTGCAGAGCCCAGTCATGTCACAGAATTGTGATTTTTTTTTTATTCCCTCCCACTCAACCATTTTGAATTGTCACTTTTCAGCCAATTCTTAGATGTGATGTTTAAAATATACAGAAGTAGCTTTGTGACTCACCTGAGGGATGTCTTGACCTTTATATTTCCATTGTTGTGACTCCTCATCCCCTCCTCAGTTTGAAACCAGAAATTCTGCATTTTAAAACAAAATGCATTGCTCCACTCTACTACAGTTGAAGCGCAGGAGAAAGGATTGTGAAAGGTTCCACAGGTAAGAGTATGGAAGGATTTTGAGTAAGGAGAAAAAACAATGAAAAAATGTAGATCTGGCTATTTCAAAGGACATGAAAGGTATCTCCTTCCAAATAGATTAAGAATAAAGGTGCCTTCATCTCCTTGGTCATACAGAAATACAAACTCTGTTATTCTGCCCCTGTAAAAACTTTACCCTGAATTCTAATCTTTAGGTGGGTACATCATGAAGCCAATGAAGCTCAGTATCTGCACCAATTCAAGGTCTTAAGGGGCCTAGAAATGTGTTTACAAAGTTATATGCTTTGTAAAATTTGCAAAAGTCAGATACTTTTAAGAGAATTTTTCATTTTTTACTTTGATTTTCTTTAATCAACCATTATCCTTAATGACTCTTGGGCATTATTTTTTTCTTCTGGATTGGACCCTGGACTTTGTGAATAGAATTCTATCATTGACTTAAACCCCCAGACTTTTAGGGCATTTTAAGGATTTTCAAAAGGGGAAGCTGAGTTTAGGACATACTTATTTTGGCTTTTATGTGACTGTCCCTTTCAAATAACAAGACCACTTTCATATAACACTATATTGCTTCAGAGGTAGGGCAAATACCTTACAATACACTATTACTAATTCCTCCCTTAAGTGTAAGTGTTGTTACTTACAACATTACTGACATTCATTCCATTTATAATATATAATCACTGAATACAAGATAGTGTTCCTGGAAGTAAAACTTACAAAAGGCTACTGAGACTGGGGCATCCTTGGATTTTTTAACTGTCAAGCTAATTCACACTAAACCTCTGGTAATTTGTTAGGTACAGTGTTTCTATCAGTACTGTCTTCTGTTGTGTCTTTGCTATGATTTTCTGTTTCAACTTGTCTATCTCCAATTTTAAGGGTAATAGTTTTTCCTGTGACTTCAATTCTCTGATAGATCTAAGAAGAATCACTGATTTTTGGTTTGTTTAGAATTTTTCCTGTGAGGATAGGATTAGTGAGTTCCAAGCTCTTGGAATTCCAACTTTCAGAACTGTGGGAAAATAAATTTATGTTGTTTAAGCCATGCAGTCTGTGGTATTCTGTTATCACCAAGCCAACTAATGTGCAGTTGGTCCTCTATATCCTTTTGTTTTACACCTGTAAATTTAACCAACTGGAGACTGAAAATACTTGAAAAAATTTTGCATCTTTACTAAACATTTACTGAGTTCTTGTCATTACTTCCTGAAAAATATAGTATAACAACTATTTGTATAAAATTTACTTTGAAATAAGTCAGTATCATAAAACATCTACCAATATTTTAAGATGTATGGAAGAACATGTGTAGGTTATATGCAAATATTCTGCTATTTTATTTAAAGGATTAAAGCACACTAAGGTTTGAGTATCTTCAGGGAGTCCCGGAATCAATCCCCCATTTATAACAGAAGACAAGTCTGCCATGTCTGATAATATACTGGAAAATGGAGAAATAAAAAGTTTAGTAGCTCAAATGTGACTTATAGATCCTAAAATTAAAATGATTATTTTCCAAGAATTTGCATTGTATTAGATATCTCCTTCCTCTTAAAGAAGTCCTTTGAAAGAGTTAATATCCAAATATGGGTTAGAAAGAAACATAAGAAATATAATCTTAAGCAAACAAAGAGAAAATACAGTCTTTAAACTTTATGTTACACTACTTTACAGCTCTGGGCCAAACTTCTGCATTTATGCTAGTCAAGTAAGCTACAAAGGAAGAGAGATAAGGAATAAAGTTTATACATGAAAATTCACCAAGATTGAATGAAACAAATGAAGTCAGTTATATAGATATTAATTGACTACTTGCAAAAGTTGAATGAGCTTGCTGAATCAGCAAGGGCTGAGGAGAGACTTGGGTGTCATTATGGGGAGGAACAGCTCCATAGTCAACCCAGGCTGTGGTCTTTGATAGTTTGTCTAAATCCTCTAGCTTAATTTTCCTTGGAGAAAAATGGAGATAATAACCCTGCTCCTAGTCAGGCATGGTGGTACACACCTGTAAGCCCAGTACTTAGGAGGCTGAGACAGGAGGATTGCAGGCTCAAAGGCCAGTCTCAGCAACTTAGGGAAACCCTGTTTTAAAATAAAGAATATAAAAAAAATCCCAATGTCAATCTCAGTACTCTGTATGGGAGGAAGGGATGGGAAGGTGGGGGGGCAAAGGGCTGTGTACATGTATGTCAATGTCAATGTGATATACATTATGATGTGAGACCATAGTGCACTAATAAAAGCACATAAAAAAAGAATATAAAAGGGCTAGAGGTGTAGCTTAGAGATAGATTGCCTCTGGGTTCAATTTCTAGTACCAAAAACAAAAACAAAAAATGAAACAAACAAACAAAAACCCCTGCTCTGACTCCAGCACAGTATATTTGAGGGGATTAAGTCAAATTGATTATGTGAAAGGACCGTGGACTTTTTTTTATCACCAAAGACTGTTTTTATGAGGATAAAGGGCATTTTGCAGGCAAAAGCTTCCAATACACTGCTGAGCCTCAACTAGGCAATCTATAAATGATTATTGAATAAATGATGATTATTGATTGACATAAATTGCAATTTTAATATTCTATATTCTGGTCTTGTGAGGGCTTCAAAGAGATGTTCCATTCTTTTGCAAATGTAACTGGTATGGTAAATATGGGACACCCAGGGTGTAATAAAAATGAAATTCTATTTTTACCAGCCCTGATCCATTAACATTTTTTCCATGGATGAGTTATTTTTCTTTTTTCTTAGGTAGAAGTTTGACATACCCCATAATCTTTCTGTTCATTCTTAGGTAAGTGACAGTTATATGACCATGAGTCATAAAGCATGAACACTGCTTTTTCTAAGTAATTGGAAAATATCTTATCCAAGGTGTTAAAGTGTCTGCTTCAGTCTTCCCTTTTAAGTCTTTGTTTCCTTTCCTTGTGTGCATAGCTGGTTGCAGCTACCTTCAGAGTTGGTTTTTCTTCTTAGTATTCCATTCATGACATAGAAAATTTTACTCTTTTGGGAGACCCTTGATTGGGACATAATGGACGAAGGTAATGGGCTGGCCTTCTTCAAGCTCTCTGTCCTAGACAATAGTTAAGAGCTGACTCTTTCTTAGTATTCTAATGTATTCTTCAGAACTTCCAGGTTTTCAACTCATGAAACATAAATGAAATAATCTATTTCTCAGGCTACAAAATCCTCCTTAGTACCAAATTCTCTGGTGGTTTATCCCAATCCTGTTCTCTTATGTTATCATAGAAGACTTTGGGGCAACATTTTAAAGGGCTACGGCCCAGATTTCTATGTTATAAGTAGTTCATCTTTGGAATTTGGATGAAGAAAAGACTCTTTAACCTTTTTTTTTTCTTGAAAGACAAAACAGTTATAGGGGGATTATGAAAATCATACCTTTTCCTGCTGCCATAGAAGAGTTACTTTATGCATTTATCAGGATTTCATGGATACACAAAATCTCTCTTAAAATTCCATCTTACTTTCTTTGGGTTACATGTTATCATCCCTCTCACTAGCACCACATCTGCTACCCACATGCTTTGTAGGGGGTTTTCAGCAGTTCCTCAGCTCTTTACAAGAAAACCCCACAAATGACTTTTGACACTGTTTATATCCCTTATACTTTCAAAGGGTCCAAGATCTATGGAACCGTGTATTAATTATTTTTCTTAAATTTTGCACATGGGAATTATTTCACATTTTCATTGCTATCTCTCCTGGAGAAGCTTTATTTGAAACTTCAATATTTACATCCTGTTGCATAAACAATAGATTATTTTGCATCAAAATGTGAAGATTTTTTTCCCTCTGAGGGAGCTACTTTTATTTTAGCTTTTAATGATTTGGGGATTAGTAGAGATATTCTTAGTAAAATATTCTGAAGATTGAGAAATTATTGCATTAGCAAAGCTACTTTTTCCAGGAATTTCTCCATATTTGCAATTGAATGATTAGTCCTCATTTAATAAATATGAGTCTTTTATGTGAATACCAGTTAGCTTCTGGGCATTTCATTACCATCATGACCACTATTAAACAATAGTATGGTAACTATTGAGTCATGTAGGGGTCCCCTTATCCTTCAGATCTAAGCAAAATATACCATCACTTTAAATTCCATACCCTACCTCCCATCATCTGACTCCCAGTAATTTCATTTTTCTTGTAATTCTGTTGAAGATATGAGGACTGATAATGGGGAAGGGGATAAAGGAGGGAATCACATTAAGAACTATGCAGTTTTTTGTTTTCACAGAATCCACTTTTTCCTCTCCCTTCTTCTTCACTCCTTCTCTAGGGTAACTATCAATTTTTTCTCCCCATTTTGAGTTAATGTTCTCCTTAAGCCTGACGGAGTTGTACTTTGTACATTCAGCACTTCTCTTTTTCAAAATTTATTTATTTATTTATTTATTTATTTATTTATTTATTTATTTATTTATTTGGCGGTACTGGGGATTGAACTCAGGGACATTCTACCTCCGAGCTATACCCCCAGCCCTATTTTTTTTTTATTCTTTATTTTGAAACCGAGTCTCACTAAGTTGCGGAGTGCCTCACTAGGTAGCTGAGGCTGGCCGTGAACCCGGATCCTCCAGTCTCAGCTTCCCGAATGCTGGGATTACAAGCGTGCGCCACCACGCCCGGCTCAAAATTTATTTTTATATGTTTTATTTTATTGGTGTATTTCAATTATACATCATAGTGAGGTTCCATGTGTTAAAAATATACATGAAACACAGCTCTTTGTGAATTTACAGATGCCAGCCTCACGTGGACTGAACCCAGAATTTCTAAGGAAACCATGAGTAAATAAATGGTCCTTCCTGTAAGTTGTATGATCAGGTGTGAGAATGTTGACTAAAACAGCAACTTTTTGTGGAATTTTCTTGTTGAATAGGTACATTTTTATCTTCTAAACATGCATATTCTTATATGTTTAAACATAGTTCTAAGCCTAGTTCTTTTCCTATTCTCCTATACATGCCTTATGGTTCATATGCCTTCTTCAACTCTTTAGTTACTTGAAACATACTAATTTCCAAGCTCATTGTCTCTGATAAATTCTGACGAGTTTTAATGAGAATTCCTTGATTTAGAATTCATGCATGTATTTAATGTACAATTTCAAAACCCAGTTTTGCAAGTAGCATTTTCCTGAATTCAGATTATTTCTAAACCGGGCCCAAATGAATGAAAGCCTACCTTGTCACATCACTGGGCATCATGTGGGGTCTTTTAACTCCTGTTTGCAGACAGGACAAGACTTTGTGACTCCTAGATTTATGCAGGTAGCTCTAGATGCCTATTATTATATATTATTTATATAACATCACTGATCCTATGTCACTCAAAAGACAATTATTCTACCAAGTTTAAATATGCACAGATATGGCCATAGGTCTTAGTCCTGGCCCATGAGACTTTGTTAAGAGACAGTTTTTCATGGATTTCTCATATTCTCCATGTCTCTGGAGAAGAGATTCTGACTATCCTTTTTTTCTGGATTATCTTGTCAAGATTATACAGCAATCAGTCTTGGAACAGAGATAATGTCTCCTTCTGGAGCATACTACTTTTATAAAATATTTGTTAGCCCTAAGCTCAGGTTTTTCTGTTGTGATGTGACTTGCTCCTTGTGCAAACATCCATCTGGGCCCATTGATCTCCACGGATGTCTGAGGTGAATTTGCTGATGCTCATGCTACTTGCTTTGCCAGAGCTAATAGCATCCTTCACTCCATAGTTCTGGCAGCCCTCCAAGTAGGTACAGCTCAGTCACACCCCATTCTCCTCAGTTCCAACTTTTCTTACCTTTTACACTCTTTGTCTCTGACCCAGAGGCTTGTATTTTATCCCCACATTCAGGAACGTGTGCAGGCTCATGTCTTAGCTGTTAAGTAGGATAAAATCCAAGATAATAGCCCAGGTGTGGTGGTGCATGCCTATAATACCAATGCTTGGAATGCTGAGACAGGAGGATTTCAGGTTAAAGGCTAGTCTCAGCAAATTAGTGAGACCTTGTTTCAAAATAGAAAATAAAAAGAGTTGGGGTATAGCTCAAAGGTAGAATGCCACTGGGTTCAATCTCCAGTATACCCCTCTAAAAATTTCCAGTATCCCATCCAAAAAAAATCTGAGATTCTTTACAGGTCTTGAAAATATTTTTAAATGGTATGCTAGGAAGCTTTTAAAAAAAGAGAGAACTTTTTTTTCAAATGAACAAATTTTGGCATAAATTCTCACTTTTCTACCTACCTTGAACATGGATGTAAAGCCTAGAACCACGGTAGCTACACTCATTAGGTAAAGAGTAATTCTAATATTATTAAACCATTTAGCAAACATCAGAAGCTTACCTCCTTAATAATTCTGCTTGTTGAGAGGAAAAAGAAATGCAAACAAATGAACAAAAACCAACACAAATCCCCAAACCAGCAAAGGTAAAACAAAACAAAAGCCAAACTGTTTGAGACACTATTAGCTAGATCATATATTTCTTTCATGAAAGCCTCCAATAATGCTTCCATTGACCATTTCTTTAAGAAATCAGTATTTATTCTGTACAAGATATTGTGCCAGGCATTAAAGACAATAAAAATGTTAACTGTTATTCTACTCTTTAGAATAATTTAGCATTTATTTATTTATGGAAATGTTAACCAGTCAGAGATACAAATTTCCAAGAAGAGTGGAAGAGGTAAGAAAAGTTGGAACTGAGGAGAAGGGAGCATGACTGAGCTTCACCTGGTTGGAGGGCTGCCAAAATCATAATGTGAAGGAAGGACTTTTCCTCATCACTCAGGTGAAAAAGCTGACTAGAGTTAAAGGCTTTTGTAATTTTAGCAGCAAAGCCATTTTTACAAATGAAAATTTACAAAGACTTTACATAACAAGTGAAACCTGGGTCTTTGGAGCACAGATCAAGTCTTAGCTCACATAATGACTCTCCCTCTCCTGTTTCACTCAGCATTCTCACCACTGTGATTCAATTCCTGACACACACACAAAACTGAGAGGAGGGAAGCTATATGTGCTTATGGGTCTCAGGATTTCAGTGTGTGTGTGTGTGTGTGTGTGTGTGTGTGTGTGTGTGTGTGTGTGTGCGCGCACACACACATATATATTCCATTTACTCTGGCTGCCAACAGGAGCCAGGGCTACAGGTCCTCAGGGCATGATGGTGGGAAGTAGAGAGAGCAAGAAAGGGCAAGGGACATATATAGTTTCCAAAACCATACCTCCAGGAATCTACCTCCAGCTATGCATTCTCTTGGGGGGGGGTAATACCCCAGGGACTCACCTCAAAGCATGTCTGCCTTCAGAGCTGGAGGTCTGAGGAACATTTTTGTTTCCAAACCATAACATTCCTGGTATTGAGCTCTTCCCACAGCCCTCCCTGCCCCTCCAAAATCCATGTATATCTCTCTGGAACCCTAGACATCACAAATTCAGTTTGAGAATTACCAAGCATGATAGTGGCAGAGAATGGCAGGGCTGAGAAGAAATGCATTCCACAAAGATCAGTCTGTATCTGAGCTCCCATGAGGTAGACTATCCTTGCTGGCTTCCTCAGCTTGATGCCAGAGTCCAGCCAAGCCTCCCATCTCTGGTCCACCTGGCTAACTCCTTGGTCACAGACAGTAGCCTAAGCAGACATAGTCAACCTGCAGACATGTTATATTTAATCATAGGCTCGGGGAAGAGAGGTCAGAAGATGAGCATGAGTCAGTGCAAAATCTATCATCATAACTAGAGGAATGGCTTATAGCTCACTGATTGAGGCCATGGCATATCTCCACTTAGGAAGGGCAACAGGTCTGATTCAGAATCAGCATTTCAAACATGATGAAAGGAAAACTGATTTTTAGATGAGTTTCTCCCCACTCCCACTGTACCCAGAGGGAGAGGCTATTGTGGTTATTAGCTTTTCCTGTATTAAATCTGCTCAGTCTGAGTAGGCCATTTGATTTCAGGTTTGTCCTAAAGCCATAGAAATCGAGTTGCTGTATATTTACTTGGGATTAATGACCAGTTAGGAGCAGCTGTGCTTTCTACCATCAACCCAACCCATGTGTTAATTCCTGAAATATGCCCTGCAAACAGAGGTCATTATTGCTATTTGGAACTGCAAATGCTACCTGAGAGACTACAGGCTTTCTTTAAAGAGAAAGCCATTTGATTGGTCCATATGACATATTTCTGGAGAATTAATGCCCTGTGTATAAGCAAATCTGATTGCCTGGAAACCTCTCCTTGTGCTCATGCTGTCAGCTGATAATCTGCTTCTAGACATGGGGCAGCCAGCTGGAAACCACAGCAGCTTCTATTTTTGGAACCTAAAATCAATGCCCCACTCTGGCAACCTGGTCTTCAGTCTCATTATCCCCATGCCTCCTTGTGCTGAGCACAGCTTCCCTTTGTGGGAAGTTAAAGCAGTCAGGGAGGGTGATAAATGCTTTCAGTCATATCTGCTGTAGTTTGAATAATATTAGGTGTCAGAAAGAAATACATCCCTAGCCAATTTTAGCCAACCAAACTCTCTTGATATTCTTTTTACCCTTAGTGCAATAAGAAACAATAACTGAGAAAACTGCAACACCTCCACCCCACCATGAGAAAGAAAAGATAGAAAAGGAAAGAAGGAAGGAAGGAAGGAAGGAAGGAAGGAAGGAAGGGAGGGAGGGAGGGAGGGAGGGAGGGAGGGAGGGAAAGGAAGGAAGGAGAAAGGAAAGATAGAGCAAATTCTGCTTATTTTGTCATACTAGATTGTATCTTCTCTCTGGAAAGACTGTTTGTTAACATATCCAGCAAAAGCCAGCGAGTGTCCACTAGAATAGGGAGAGGCTAGAAGAGAAAGTGATTCCATATTGCATCTTCCTCTTTTTAACACAAGCTCACATTTTCTGATTAAATCTTGGTCTTTATGCATTTAAGTTGGTCTCATTGAGTATGCTTTTTCATGCTTTAGTGTTACTACTGATAAAATGTAAAGAAAAATAAGATATGAGTAAAGGCATACTTGGAGGAAGGCTTAGGCAGGAGTCCTGGCCCACCCTCTCCAGCCACACTAGGCTGGAACAACTACGCTGGCATTTTGTGGCCAGAGCCATCCCTGAGCAACACTGAGGTAGGTATAATTGGGCTCTGGTGGCCCCTGGTTCCCCTTTTTGAGCCTATTTTCCCCATTGGTGGTACTCCTTCCACTTTCTTCAATAAGCAAGGGTTTTTAAGAGTCTTTTGCCCCATGATAAATCCCCGATGGATTTATTTTTGATGAATAAACCTATGACTGGCAGGCACCTCATAGGGTGGGAGTAAACTGGCATAATGTGAATGTCAATTTGGGTGCTCTGTTAATTTGAAATCTGTGAATGGCTTCCAGACATACTATCAGGTATTCTTGGATCACAGGAATTAATTCCCAAGGATTCTACATTGTGGGCTGGTAAACTGGTTTTCTGAGAAAAGAAAGCCCTGCTTTTCAGCTTCTGATGATCTCGGTGGCCTAGCTATTTCCATGATGGCTGGTTTCGAACAACCAATGCAGACATTAAAATGCAAAGTTGGAAAGAGATGTGCAAAATGGTGTCCCATGAGCCACTGGTTGCTCCACAGCTCTGATTTTACTTGCTGTAAGGTAGGGCAATGTTCAGGTTTAGACTGAGAATCTTATTTTTGAAGTCAGAATCTCTCCATTACTTACTAACTTCATGATTTGGGACAATTTAACATCATTGAGCCTTTATTTCCTTGACTATAAAATAAGGACAACTCTTAGAGGTATTCTCAGAATAAAGTCATGTGAAATTTGTGAAAGTCAGTACATCTTACTAGCTCAACGGATGTTTAGAGCCTTTTGTAAGATTTTTCATTTATTTAGTATTATAATGTTTGTCATTACTTATTTATGTTTATTCTTAGTTTTCAAACATTAAGTAGGAAATAGCAAGTATAAGGACACATATGAACTTGGGAGTGGTGGTATATGCTTGTAATCACAGTACTTGGGAGATTGAGACAGGAGTATCACAGGTTTGAAGCCAGCCTCAGCAATTTAGTGAGGCTCTCAGCACCTTAGCAGGACCCTGTATCCAAACAAAAAATAAAATAGGCCTGGAGGTAGAAAGTCCATAGGTTCCACCCTCAGTACTACAAAAAGAAAATAAAGGACATATGAAAATACCCATTGCTTCTACATAAGGAGATTGCATAATCTCTATGATTTTCCTTTCCTGTACCTTGGAGAATCCCATGGTAACTTAGTAAAGAACAAGCATCCTTTCTTTTGTACAAAATGATGAACATGATAAATGTGGTTATTTCTCCTTCTTCTTGCCTAAAAGAAACTCTGTACCATGGTTTCAGCAATTGCTGTATTTGGTTTTCAAATATATGTAGTACCTCTTTGAAAAGATTTTTTGTTTTAATAAGGATAAGGATTTTGATTCAAGAGAATGGATATAACAGCTAACATCCCTTTATGTTTACTACATGGTAGAGGTGGCACTGGCACTAAGCCTTTTAAAAGGGATTACTCATTTAGTCCTTACAACAAACTATTGGAAAGGCACTATTATCCCATTTTACAAACAAGCAATTGGAGACTAAAAAATGCTAAATATTTTGCTCAAGGTCACAGAGCTGCAAAGTGGTTAATCTTTACATATGAAATTTTAAGCATCAGTGAACCTGTATGTAAGGTAAATTGGGAGAAAAGAAACCTTTGTAGGATTTCAAAGTCATGCCCCATGGACAGCATTTGCTTCCCTAACTCTATTAATACTTGACTATGATCTTTGAGGGTAGAGATCTTGTTTTGTTCATCCTAACATCTTCGCATCAGTGCCTGGCACATGGGTTTGTGCAAAGCAGGTGCTCAGTCAAGGCTAGTGGAACTGAATCTTTAATTCACTCAAAAAATCTTTATAAAATGCTTGCTCAGGGATAGACAGTTTTCTTTGCACTGAAGGGAGGATAGTAGAAAAACAAAAAGCAGACCAAAAAACCTTTGTTTTAATAGAATTTATACTATTTGAAGAAGACCAATGGGAAATATAATTAACAAGGTAATTATTTTATATGGTAGATGATAAGTGCTATAAGAAAATAAGGTTGGGTAAAGGGAAAGGGAAATGGGTAAAAGAGGTTTAATAAAATGATGGTATTCAAGTAAAAACTTGAAAGAGAAGAGGAGTTAGCTATTTGGATACATAGGCAAGCATGTTCTAGACAGAAGGAAGGTTATGCCTAACCCTCTTCAAAATAGTACAGTTACAATGTCTGGAGAAGAATGAGCAAGTAGAAGCTGAGGAGGAGATGAGGTCAGAGAATTCAGGGATGTGCATCTATCGACCTACATGGATGCTATCTTTTACCCTGTTGAGACGAAAAGCCACTGGAGGGTTTTGAGCAGAGATAATGATCTGACTTACATTTTAAAAGGTTCACTATTAATACTGCTGTGTTGGGCCCATACTATAGAGAGGGAAAGACTGGAAGCAGGAAGACCAGTGAGAAGATTACTATAAAAATCTAGGCAAGTAATAGTGGTGGCTGGGACCAGGAGGTTGTAGCAGTAGAACCAACAGAATGTGAGAGAGGAGTCAAAGATGATTCCAAGCCACTGGAAAGTTGGGGTTGTCATATCCTGAACTGGGCAAGCTGCTAGTAGAACAGGTTTAGGGAGAGGCAGAATAGGATCTCAAAGCTAGACATCTTAAATTTGAGATGCCTACCAGGTGCTTGTCTATTAGGAGGATGGATATTGTATATGGAGTTCTGAGGAGACAGGCTGGGAATGTTTACCATCCAAAAAGAATTTAAAACCAAGTGACTAGAACAGAACTCTAAGAAGACAAAGAATTCAAGAACAAGGAGTTCATGGAGAAAAAATAGGAATTAATAAAGAATATTAAGGAAATATGGTCATAGTTTGGAAAAAATCAGAACTATGTGGTGTTCTAGAGGAAGTGAAGAAAAACAATAACAACAACAGATGCATTTAAGAGAAAGTAATGAACAGCTGGGCTAATTGTGGAGCTAACTAGTCAAGTTGGGTGGGAGCTAGTAAAGACTAGTTGGGATTTAACAATATGAAAGTCACCAGTGACCTTCACAAGATCAGCTTCATTGAAATTTGGTGGCAAATGCCTAAGTGGAATGAATTTAGGAAAGAATGGAATGAGAGAAATTAAAATGAGTGAACAGAGACAACTCTTTCAAGTTTTAATGCATAGGGGAACAGAGAAATGGAATGGCAGCTGGAAGGAGGAAAGGGGCTAAGAAAAGGCTTGTTATTGTCATAGTTATTTATTAAGACCGAGAATTTCATTAGAGATAAAAATGGATTATAGATGAGAGATACAGTTTAAATGTCCATGTATAGGAAAGGGGAGATAAGATTTTTGCAAAACTGGAGGGGCTTGTTCTAGGTAGAAAGATGAGCAGCAGTTCATGTATAGTAGCAAGAGGAATGTCAGAGTATTTCTACACTGATTTCTGGCTAAAGGTTGCTCAAAAATTTTTTTTCTTTGTTGGGTTAGCAAATGTATAAATATTTTCTGTGAAGGGTATATATGTGTGTATGTGTGCATGTATGTGTGTATGTGTACATGTGGCTTTGTTAAAATGATACCTATGAACTATTGCTGTAGTGTGGATGTTATATGTCTCCCAACGGACCCTGTGCTACAGGTTTTGTTCCCTAGGATGGCACTACAGGGAAATGGTAGAACCTTTTGGAGGTGAGGCCTAGGTAATAATGGATGTACCCCTAAAGGGGATCATGGGACCCTGATCTCTTCTTCTTCATGTTCCTTTGTGCTTTCTGGATTCTTATGTAAGCATATTGCTTCACTACATGTCCCCCATCATTGCCATCAGTATCCAGGCCAAAGTCATGGGTCCACCCAATCTTGGACTGCAACTTCCAGAACCATGAGCTAAATAAATCCTTTCTCTTATAAGTTAATTATCTTGGGTATTTTGTTATAGCAACACAAAGCTGATTAATACAAGTATGTATATATTTATGAATATATATGTGTATGTGTAAGGGGGGGGACCCAGGAATCCCATCAGAGGCTGGAGGAACAAAGTGATAGAGAGGGAGAAAGTTTATTGTTCCTGAGTACAAAGGGAAACAACCAATATTTATAGGTAGGGTAGAGGGAGGTCTTGTAGGATCAGGTATGAGGCTTCCTAGGGTGGGATGAAGGGAAAGAAGTTGGAGCCGGCCAGGGGTGATAGACTGGCTGGTTCCTGGGCATGGGAAGGCACTGCCAGCTGACCAGCTGATGCCTGGAAGAGAAACCAGAATTGTGCCATGTTGGGGTGCTTTATGAGGATTCTGTTCCAACATTTCCCCCTCTTTGGTTTTATTTGGAATAGGGGTGCTATGTTTCATCATTGACTACTTCCTGCTGCCTGGGGGTGCAGTGTGAGGGAGTGAGGAGCAGGAACAGGTATCCCCATATAGCTGCAGAGGAAAAAGGTTTCTTGAGGGAGTGAAAATTTATGAAGGTCCCTGGAAGCCAGAGGTGGGGTATAAGTTGAAGCTATTTTCCTGGGGATGATATCAAAGGCAGCAACCAGTGGTCATCCAGTGCATCCTCTAGGAACTACAAAAGTGTTGTTATATAGGAGAGTCAACATATGGAGAAGCCTTTTTCGGAGATGAAGACATCTGAGGCCAAGGGTTGATAGTTCCCTAAGGAGAAGCTGGTTGAAAGTTTGGTTAGAAATTTTTTGTAATTTTGTTTGTAGGAATTTGGTGATGTGTAGGGTAAGAAGGAGCATACAATAAGGATGATAACAAGGGGCCCGATAAAAGGCCATAACCAGGTAACAGGTGGTTATGGGAGCCAGGAAAGGAGGGAGGAAGTATCTTGCCTGGTTTTGAGTCCTATGGCCAAATTTTGTAGTCTATGTTTTGTTTCACTATGCCTGACACATTACTATAGTAGCAACATTCTTCTCTAAGGAAGAAGCAAATTTATTTTGTAGGGTTACTTGTGCTAAGGATGTAACTTTTTTCTGAAGGGCTGCGAGAGATTCAGCCGTGGAGTTTAAGGCACCCTCCAATTTATTTCCCAAGTCATCTGTTGCCCAAAGTGTATGTCCAAGGGCCCCTCCACTTAGTCCCAGGCCTACAACAGATGAGGACAGGGAGAGTCCAACAAGAACAGGAAGGAAGGCAGCCCTGTTGACCCAGGTAGGTGGACCCATTGGAGGAGTGAGGTAGGCTTGAAACTCGGAGCTACTATAAAGAGTGAGATGAGGGACCACTGTGGTGAGGATATAGGGGGATGAGATGTCAGGCAGGAGATAGTTTGTAAGAGTTTCATTGCACCACAGAAAATATTCTGGTTGAGCAAAACCAAATGCGGCTGAGGAGAGGGTGATGTGGCACAGTTGTGGAAAGCTAGAAGGAGGAGTGGGAACCAAGGAGGGAACTGAGGGGAAGATGCAGAGGCGAGAGAGCTGGGTGGAATTTTCATCGGGTTCCCGTAGAAGGATTCTGGGGATGGAATGAGTTGTTAAGTCCTGAGAGGAGACAAGAGAATAGTTAGTAAAATGAAGGGGAACCGCTGCCAGAAGGAGGCATGTTAGGGAGGCACAAAAGAAACATTTCACTGGTCTGGAGTGTGGGAACATATAGTTGAGAAAGCTGAGGGTGGTCTGGATCAGCTGTAACCATGAGAGTAAAGAGATGGAAGAGTTAGCTGAGGATTGGCAAAGTGAATCCAGGACTACCTTGGACTGGTGAGCAATATCCACCGAGACCTGGGAGACCTGAGTTGTGATAGAGACATATTTCTTATAGATGTGTGAGAACCCGCACAGATATTTAGTCCAGAATGTAAGGGTTACTTTTATTTTGTTTTGAAGGGAGCTGATTTTAATCCTTGACCCACACTCAACAGCCAGGCTTATAGAGATGGACAGGGGTAGTTATACTGACTGGAGTTCTGTCTAATACCCATTTATACATTGTTAACATTTGGAAGTACAAATATAGCATTACAGTTACACAAAAATTAACTTTTACTTTAGAAGTGAAATTTAGATAACCACAAAAAAAATAGTAGAAAATATAGAAAAGTATTGTAATAGAACCTCATCATAGACCTTTTGAATAACTTGTAAATATAACCATTTTTATCATACATGTAATATTATTTTTATAAATTTTACCCTACACAAACATTTTTTGACATGCTTATTAGTCTTTTGAATTTATATTCTTATTTTCCAAAAAGTTTTTACACTTACGCACCTTCTTTACACTTTTTTTCCATGCCTACATTTATGTACCTTTTTTACATCTCTCTCCCATGCCTACATAATGGATATTTAGTCCAGCCATTTTAGTAAACTTTACCCTTTGTTTTTTAGTCCAACGTGTGTATCCCAGGGGTCATGTATTGTGAGGTAGTAGGCATGAGATTGTGGGATATACTGAAAGTATCCCCAAGGTCAGCCAATCCATGCGTAGGGGTCGTGGGTGTGACATGACCAATAGGGGCATCCACTATATGTGTCGGACCACCATCTGTATGACAACCTGATTTGATCAAAAGGAAGCATAGATAAGGGCGATAAGGAAGAGGAGTAACCTAGGACTCATGGACATTTGTGAGTGGGGGAGTTTGTTTTTCTGGCACCGGGGGAAGACACATAATCTGAAGGGAGAGCAGTTTTTTAGGAACAGCTGTGGACAAATAAGAGGGAGGGGGTGAAAAGGGAGGTTTGAGTTGGGAAATGTGGAACCAAAGTGAGAGGGAACCATCAGTGAGGCGAAGTCGAGCGGCAGTGGGGTGTGGAGGATGACAATAGCCAGACCTGACCACTTGGGTCTGAGATCATGTAGGGATTTAGATGGGCAGAAGAGAACCTGTTGTCCAGTTTGTAAAGGTTGAGGTAAGGATGTAGTTGGAAAGAGAAGTAACGGGTCTGAACGTGGGACCATGTGGTCAGCCGAGGACTCCCAGCACTTGCCCCCCTACCCCACTCATGAACATATAGGAAAAAAGGAAAGGTGAGGTCAGGGAGATGTAGGGTGGGTGTCTGAGTAAGAGCCCTTTGGAGAATTTGGAAAGGAAGATGGGGGGAGGAGGAGATGGGTTTGAGAGGGTTGCCCTTGGCCAAGTCATATAGGGGCTTGGCCATTAGGGAAAAGTTGGGGATCAGAGAGAAGTGTACTGGGAAAAGATTTATTTTCCAAGGCTGGTAGGCTGTTGCCACATAGTTGTAGAGGACTGAATTTATCCTGAGAGCAGAGCATCTTTCAGTTTTTTTCCTATTGTGGAAGAGAATTGAGCCTGTATTGATTGCTCGTAAGGATAGTATTACTTGTTAATAAGAACAAGTTTTTATATTTAGGCAGAACAATAAAATCCTTTTTTTCTGTCTCTAAACTGTCAGCCAAGAGCTGCAGCCAAGGTTGACCTTGGTCAGTTAAAAGTTGGCTGTTAGCCCAACATTGAATGCTAAGAACACAGACACATGCTAAGAATTATATAGACTCTCACAATAGTTTAGACTAAAGTTACAAGATAAAAAACAAGCTATATTAACCCAATATTTATTACTAATAACACAAAATATTTATAAGCCACGTTTTTAACATAATAAGTAACTTTTAAAGGATAGAGATAAGAAGGACATGGGAAAATAATACATGTTTTAAACTTTAAGAGTAAAATAAAACCAAAGAACAAAGTGGATTTTTACTCGATAGTCTCCTGACCTTATTAACCAAGTAACTGTTTTAATTAGTGATGTCAGACCTATCCATGTGAAGATGAAGAAGAAAGGTAATAAGAGATTTGTGATTGGTGGTGATTGTTTTAGTACGCTGAGATAGGGAGAAGCCTAGGTAAGTGACTGTTAAGGAGAGTTGGGCCTTGGATCTGAAGGTGCAGTAGTCCCGTTAGGAAAGGAAGTTAAGGAGCGAGGTGGTATCTATGTGAGATGTGGAGAGGGATGGGCTACAGAGAAGGAAGTCGTTTACATATTGAAGCAGGGTAGATGATGGGCAGGAATGGCAAAAGGAACAGAGATCAGTGGCCAGAGCTTGTCCGAACTGATGTAGACTGTGAACTGAGATGAGTGCCTGGAGCTGGGATCTGTCCAGGTGAAAGAAAATATATTTGGGGACTGGGGATCCAGAAGGATTGAAAAGAAAGGATCTTTTTAAGACCTATGGCTGAGAAATGAGTTGTTGAGGCAGGGATCTGACTGAGGAGGGTGTAGGGGTTGGGAACTAGAGGGTGTATGGGCCTAATGGCCTTGTTTATAAGCCTGAGATCCTGAACCAAATGGTGGGAGCCATTGGGCTCTTTTATAGCCAAAATGGGGTGTTATATGGAGAATGGGTAGGGCGAATATAGCCTTTTTTGTGAAGGTTTATAATTATTGGCTTTAGGGAGGCTCTAGAGACTGGGTATTGAGGCTGGTTAGGAAAGTAGGAGGGATCTATAAGGATAATTTTAACGGGCATATACTTGGCAGATGTGGGGAGAGGTGACATCCCAGATCACAGAGTTTACTAGGTGATGGGGAATGGTGTTATCAGGTTGTGAGTGTTGGCCTCGGATAGGAGAGGAAGTAAGGAATGTGATCCCCCCAAATTTCCTTAAGACTGAAAAGGTGGCCCCTGTGTTTACCAAGAAGGAGATGACCTGGCCTTCCACACCACATGGAGAGTGATACTGGGCTCCTGCCTATGTATTGGAACAGACAGTGCTGGAGATCCAGGGCCCCGTTAATTAGTGGCTAGCCCCAAGAGAGCCGGGTCGGAAGGACAGGCCACGAGTCCCCTCCAGGACAAGGGACAGTCCAATCCCCAATGACCCATTTGTTAACATTTGGGGCATGGTTTTTTAGGGAGCCGACGGTTAGAGCACGCTTTGGCCCAGTGGCCTTCCTTTCTGCACTTGAAGTGGGCCTAGTGTGCCGGGGTCCAGCCCTCTTGGCAACAGGGTCAGGGGTCCCTCAATTGGTGTGGAATGAGACAAGGTCGCAAGAATACGCTCACACCCATGCAGTGAAGAAGTGCATCTGTTTATTTCTCTTTAGCTGAAAATGCAGGCAAGCTTTCTGCCCCTGCTGCTGCTGCTGCTGCTGCTGCTCTCTTACTGAGAAATCTTAGCTTGATTACTTACAGATGGAAAAACAACAGACAGGCTCTCTTTCATAAAGTTATAAGATATTTTGTACAGAACTGGAATGAATGAGATAAAGTCTTAATCTATAAACCTCTTTGTTCTAAGTCTCTTTGTCCTAAATATTTTAGAAGGCAAGGACACATTTTACCAGACCAAGAAGCTGCTCTCCTGGCAGAACACTAAGTCACTGCAAAGCAAGCTTGCCTTCTTTTGTACTTGGTTTGCCAAGTATTCAGCAACATAGTATCCAACCTTCATTTGCTTTCAGATAGAGCCTGCACTCTGGGCTGGAACAGTTTCTCCACAGATTGTTTTTCTAAAGGTTAATCACAACCAATTAAGTTTACAATACATATATAAAAATTCTTTGCTGTGGCACCAGTGGCCTTCCTTTTTACACTTGAGGCAGGCTGAGTCAGGGCCACTTTTTTGTGTGGCGGGTGAGGGCCATTTGATAGTGGTGGTCTTAAGGGCCTGGACCAATAGGACAAACTTTTGGCGTTGTTTACACTCATCATGACCGTGGTATGCCTTAAAGGTGGTTGTGAGGATGTCTGACGGGGGTGTAAGGGGGCCTTTTTCTAACTTTTGAAGCTTGACTCTGGTACTAGGATAAGATTGAGAGAAAAGATAAGTTATAAGTAATTGACGGCCATCAGGTGATTTGGGATATACATTAGTATATTGGAGGAGGGCCCTTGTTAAGCATTTTAAAAAGGAAGATGGATTTTCATATTTATCCTGGAAAACCTCCTGTAGTTTTTTTTGTTTGTTTGTTTTTAATTAATAGGCTTTTGAATGGTCCCACGGAGTCCCGCTAAACAGATGATAAACTGGTCTCGCCTGAGAAGGTGATTGGAGTTGTTGTAGTACCAATTAGGGTTTCAGTCAGGGATGGCCTCACCCCCCCAGGGGGTGTCTGGCATCCGTTTGTCTATTTTGATCTGCATGTTGCCTGGCCTGTTCCCAAACCCTACACCTCTCCTCTGGGAGGAGGGTAGTGGAGAGCATCACGTAGACATGGTTAAAGGTGAGGCTGTAAGCCTGGGTGAGATAAACAAATTTCTTAACATAGGAGACTGGATTAGCCCTGTAAGAGCCCAGATGCTTTTTTATCTGAGAGAGGTCACCCATAGAGAAGGGGACATGAACCCGCACAATACCCTTATTCCCCGCCACCTCCTGGAGAGGAGCAAGTACCAGTGGATGCCTGGAGGGAGCTGAAGAGAGATGGGATGTACGGTCGAAGGAGGGCCAACGGCATTCCTGAAGAGCCCGCTGGAGCTGATTGTTCCATGGCCAGTGTGTGTGTGTGGGGGGGGGGCTCAAGGCCCAGAGGTCCCTGTGACCTTTTGTTAAAGGCTGGCCTTAGGCCAGAGCCAGGGGCAGTGGTGGATTTAGCAGCGGCTGTAGCTGCTCCCTTTTCTAAGGCTGTTTAGGGGGAGTCAGAGGGTTTGAGAGGTTTGTAAGCCAGGAGGACCTGAAATGGAAAGCAAGCAGTTATGAGGTCTGGCCGAGAGCATAGGAGAGAAAAGGATTTTATGAACCTCCTTCTGCCTCTTTGAGCACTCACAGAAAATAAACAAATCCTGGAGAATTTGGGGATCTAGGGAGCCTTTAAAATTTCAGGTTTTAGGGAGAGAGTCTTTAAATTATCTATAAGGCACCCTAGAGTGCTGCTGGCAGGGAGAGGGGTGGAGGGGGAGGAAACCCATAGTGGGAGAGAGAGAGAGACAGAAAAACTTGGACCTAACAGAATGAGGTCATACACGGGATCCAGTGGGTGTCCCCAGAGGGACCGCGTGTATGACATCACCCCCTGGGGGTGCAGAGGGCAAGAAAGGGGCGAGGTTGTCACCTAGGCTCTTAGCCCTGGCCAAAAGGCCAGAGGTTCTGAGTCACCCGGCGTCAGGCTTACCCATGGCCAGCAGGTGCCACCATCAACTCTGAGCTGGTGGCAGCAGAGAAGAGAAGAAAGGCAGGGTAAAAGGAGGTTAGTGGGTGGGAAAGAGAAGGTGCCGGGGAAAACTTACCAAATGGTTGGTGGTGGGTGTTGGGGCGGAGCATTCAAAATGGCAGATGAGGACGGGTCCCGGGGCCATCAGGGGGAAGGGAGGACTCTCTGGTGGTCGAGAGAGACCTTTTCCTTCCCAGATTTCAGCACCAATGTAAGGGAGGGACCAGGAATCCCATCAGAGGCTGGGGGAACAGAGTGATAGAGAGGGAGAAAGTTTATTGTTCCTGAGTACAAAGGGAAACAACCAATATTTATAGGTAGGGTAGGAGGTGGTCTTGCAGGACCAGGTATGGGGCTTCATAGAGTGGGACGAAGGGGAAGAAATTGGAGCTGGCCAGAGGTGATAGGCTGGTTGGTTCCTGGACACAGGGAGGCACCGCCAGCTGACCAGCTGATGCCCGGAAGAGAAACCAGAATTGTGCCATGTTGGGACGCTTTATGATGATTCTTTTCCAACAGTATGTATACTATAAATATATATATATATATATATATATATATTTCAATGCAAAGATTTTTCTTTATTTTATAAAATTTTTTTATTGTAGTAATTCGTGCAATATAGCACACATCTTTGTAAGTACAAGTTGTTAACAACATATTTGCACACAATTCTCAATTGACCCCTTCCCCAATTCCCACCCCGTTCCCTCCCCCTCCCTCCCCCTCAGGTTCACTTCGGTGAGTGACCTTGTTATGATTGTGTAAGGACATCATGTACCTTAGGGTGTCCCTCTGCCCCATGCATCCACTACAATTAAATCAACTTCTTTGCTTATCAAGGATCTCTCCATTTCATCTGGAGACCCTCCTATGCCCCATCTTCTCCCTAGTATTCACATATTAGGGAGAACATGTGCTTCTTCACTCTTTGTGACCGACTAATCTCACTTAACATAATGTTTTCCAGTTGCATCCATTTCCCTGCAAAGAACATGATTTTATTCTTCTTTATGGCTGAGTAAAATTCCATTGTGTACATATCCCATAGTTTTGTAATCCATTCATCTGTGGATGGACATCTTGGCTGCTACCATAGTTTGGCTATTGTGAATTGTGCGGCTACAAACATAGATACACATGCACTGGTCTGATAGTTTGGTTTTCATTCTTTTCGGTAGATACTCAGTAGTGGTATTGCTGGAACATATGGTAGATTCACTCCCATTCATCTGAGGATCCTCCATACTGTTTTCCACAGTGTTTGCACAAGTTTGCAATACCACCAACAATGTATTAGGGTTCCCACTTCTCCACACCCTCGCCAACAGGTGTTGTTATTCGTGTTTTTTATGATTGCCATTCTGACTGGAGTTAGGTGAAATCTCAAGGTAGTTTTGATTTGCATCTCCCTGATTGCCAATGATGTGGAACATTTCCTCATACATTTATTGGCCATTTGTATTTCTTCTTTTGTGAAGTGTCTATTTAGATCCTTTGCCCATTTTTTGATTGGGTTATTTGCTT
>PVLC010022322.1:0-26877 GCA_004027655.1 Graphiurus murinus | reverse complement strand
TGCTTGTCTTTATCCCTCACGCACCATCTTTCTCCTGATTTCCTGTTTTGCATTCAGTACAATACTGTGCTACCGTAACCAGCCGGGGAGATCGTTTGTCAGCTATTGTTTATCCAACACATCTGATCCAGTGAAACCAGATTTTGTGTGTGTGTGTGTGTGTGATATTGAAGTGTAGGACTCTGTATTTTTGAATTACAAATATAACTTGCTCCTCATGGAGCCTCGTATTGAGTGTGACACCTTGGTCTGGGACCAGGAGGACCCCAGCGGTCCACACTCAGCTCTGTACACGCAGCTGTGGTGAGGGGCCTCGTGCCTGGCAACTCTGCCCTGGCCCTGCAGAGGTACCATCTCTTGGGTTTGCAGCATCCTCTCCCAGATGTTATATCATCGGTATGAGGACAATATGGGGTCCTTACATATGCGAGACAATGAGGAATGGCAAAGGAAATCCAACGGGTATTTTCCCACGTAAGGCTTTTGAGCCTTTCTGCAAGGACTTTTGTTCTCTAATTTCAGACTTGTTTTCACATAAGACCTTTGGGAACAGGATGGCTTCCCTGTCACCATGGAGGTTGCAGCCCTGCCTGGGAACAGCGCACAGAGCCAAGGAGACAGTCTTGCTTTAGGAGAGGCTGTGCTCCAGCCACAACCCCTCTGCCCAGTGCCACCAGGCACTGCAGGAATTCCCTGCCTGCACACGGGCCCCTCGCTGCCCACTTCCACTCAGCTCCTTCCTTCCCACTCCATTCCAAGAGGGGGAGGCAGAGAACAAGGCAGCATGAAGACCAGAAACCAGCCCCTGCAGGTGCAGCGACCACCAGCCTGTGCACTCTTAGAGCCAGGATCTCACATTCCCAGAGGTACTCCAGGAAAAGCTAGTGGACTACTAACAGTGGGAATTAGTAATGTCACGAGACCATGATCTCAGGTGCTCTGCAAACCTGGGCGTGCAGGCTCCTCCAGCCAGGACCCCAGAGTGCAACAGCTGGCCACCTGGACTCAGCTGCTGAGAAGTGTGCAGCCACAGCCTACCCCCGCCTCAGACTCAGAGACCGAGGCACAGGCCCTAGAGGAAAACCGCCCTGCCTACTCGGGAGGGAAGGGCTTCTTCCTCTTCCTCCATTAGCAAATGGATCACCCTTTATTTGCATCTTTCCGGGTGTATGAGAACTTCTTTAGGATAAAGCCTATCTCTCTCCCTCTGGGCTGAGCTCCAGCGCTAAGCCCCAGAGTCACCTGCTCCAGCTCTGCAGGGAGAGGGCGCCTGCTGGATTAACTCCTGCAGAACTGTGGGCTCCAGACTCGCTTGTCAGCCCCCTGAGGAAGCAGCATTTAGAGGTCTCGCTGTCCTGAGCCCAGGGCAGACCACCTGACATCATAAAGGGACATAAGCTCAATCTGGCATCCCTGGTGCCATACAGGAGATTGAAGGGCTGTATCCTGGTTTTGTAGGAAAAGTCCACAAGTATAACTCTTTTTCTTTTTCTGGTTTCTCATCATTCTAGCTTCTTATGTGGCTCCTGTGCCTTGTCTCCCATCTCTGAGTTCCATTTCTTTGAGTTCTTCCTTAAGTAAAAATACTCAGAACACAGGTGTCATGTTTTCACCCCACCTTTCCCTGGATGTCTAAGCTGATTTTGCAATAGCCCAGACATGAGTGGAGCAGGTGCTACCACCATTGTCTGTCTTTTTCTTTTCTTTTTTTGCAATACTAGGGATTGAACCCAGGGGCATTCTACCTCTGAGTTACACCCCCAGTCCTATTTTTTATTCTTTATTTTGAGTCATAGTCTCACTAAGTTGCAGAGGGCCTCACTAAGTAGCTGAAGCTAGCCTCGAACCCAGATCCTCCAGTCTCAGCCTCCCGAGTACTGGGATTACATGTGTGTGCCACCACGCCCAGCATTGTCTCTCTTCTTCAAACCTTCCTGCTGGTGGAGGAGCTGGTGTCATTGAAGGTTTCTACAGCCGGAAACGGCAGGACACTGGCTCGACCTGGAAGTGTTTGCTGATCCCGCTGCACCTTGGGATCACCTCGGGGGATTTTGAAGGTATGGACTGGACTGGAGTCTCTGTAGGTGCGTGTTGGGGTGGCGTGACGCCCCCCAGCTGCTTCTGGGGTGCACCAGGGCGCAGGGCACTCCTTCGGGCTGTTTTCCAACCTTTGTCAGAAGTCCGGTGAGTTTGTGTGGTCAGGCCAGGGCTCGGGGACAAGGACAGAATCTCCTTGCTTTGACTTGCAGTCCTCTAGCTAAGGCCGAGTAGAGTGATTCCCTTTCTTTACTGGTTTCTTTATCTCACATCTCGAGTCGCACTTCCTTGAAGTGAAAGTGCTTAAATCCTCCAACTGAATCACAATACAGGCTTCTCACCCTCAAGCCAAGTGTCACAGGCCCACAGCACCCTAGTCTTTGGGCCGGAAGGAGATCAAATAGTCCAGCGGAAGAACCTTTTTACAGACGGGAGTGGATGAAGGTCAGACTCCGCAGCCGGAAGTGGACGCCGGTGCCCTGACCTTCCCCGGTCTCAGGCCGCCTGGTTTAGATCTCCACAGAAGCAGATACTCCTTGTCTGGCTGAATGTGACCTCGGGCACTCAGAGGTGGAGATAGTTCAAAAGTGAGCCTAAGGTTCTAGAAGACTCTGAAAAGGCTCATTTTCTCTCCACTGCGCTTTTACCAGTGTAATGGGCCGGGTCCTTGTGTTGTGCAGCGACCGCATGAAACTCATGCTAGCCTTGGGATGCGTTTCCAAGACTGGGGAAGGTGTTTCCAAGACTGGGGGCAGATTTCCTGTGCACACTCCAACCTACTTCCTGCCTCCTGGGACCTGCCTCCTGGGGCCTGTTTACAGCCGGCAGGTGGCTACTGTAGCTCTGGGGCTGCTACTGGGGCTACGCCCAAATCCTGACTGGCTCTCTCAGACGGTATCAAGAAGGTCACACAATGCTGTCCGCCCCCGCTAGAGAGGATGTGGGTTCTTGCCGATCGTCCTGCCTGTATCTCATTGGTGGCATCTGGGAGGCTTGGGTTTGTTTGCAGAAGCTCTAGCAAATGTTCCGGGGTTCTCCTACCAGAGTCTTGCAGAAGGACGGTGGTCCAGACCACCGTGGTGATAAGCTGCCAGCGAGGCCGCACTGCTGGTGCTCTCGGCTGCTGCTGCCTGCGGGGTCCAGAAAGATGCTTTTCATTTATTCCTCAAAGCCCAACTTTTCGTAACTGTGTGTAAAAATCAGCTCACTCTAGGGAACTAACCTGAGAAATCATAATCAGCAAATAGAGCACTTTTAAAACTTAAGAGTATGACCCGCTCTGCTGACATCATACTTACAGTATGGGGGGAAATGTGGGAAATTGAATGAAAGTGCACACGGGCAGGCCTCTGGGCTCGCAGACGAGGAGGCTGGAGCCAATGCCAGGCAGGGTGTGCCCTCCGCCCGCAGAGCCAGCCCCCGAGCTCTCCGGCGAGGGACAGCCCCTTCCTTCCTCCAGCCTCACCGCAGGGCCAGCGGAGGACGGTCTGTCCAGACAAGTTCCATCACCAGCTCCCTCAGGAGTGAGGAGTGGCCTGCCTCTCACCCTGAGCCACAGGAGCAGGCAGAAAAGCCGATTGCAAGCAAACCGTGTCCTATATCAAGGGCAGACAGTTTGTACAAGTGTAGTCATCTCAGAGAAAATGCTTTGTATTTTTAACTAACTTTGGGTTAAGAAGCTATCTCCTAAAGAAGGATACAAACTGGACTCTCGCAAGCCTGGCTGGAATGAGTTATGTTGGTGTCTAGCCTGACTGTCTTCAGCCTGCGCTTTGCATGTGGCGTGAGGAGAATGCAGACATAGCTCCTTGTAGAATTAACCTGATTCGCAAGACCCTAGTTAGGCATTGTCCAGTAGAAATAGAATGCAGGTTCAAGATGGCATGTGTGATCGCAGGCGTCCCAGTCAATATTAAATGCAAAGAAAAGAAGCAGATGAAATTAGTTGCAGCAACACAGTTACCTAAAATGAAATATCATGTTCCCAGATAATTGATAGAGAGTGCTCCACCAGGCACACGATGTTACTTTTCTCCAGCTACCATCAACTGCGGTGTGTTTTTCACTTTTAGGACACATCTCCAGGCACGGCTGAGCTGCCGGGCACCTAGAGCTGGTGACCACTTTGTCAGACAGCCCGGCTATAGATAATCCAGAAAACCAGGAACACTTGCCCAGTTCTTCCCCCAAAACTTTGCTCTGTTTAGGCACACGGTAGTTTTATGTTGTTAAAAAAGTTAACTTTAGTTGCATCAAGAGTTGAGACACAAGCTGGGCATGGTGGCGCATGCTTGTAATTCCAGTACTTGGGAGGCTAAGACAAGAGGACCCAGGTTCATGGCCAGCCTCAGCTACTTAGTGAGACCCTCCACAACTTGGTGAGACCCTGTTTCAAAATAAAGAATAAAAAAATAGGACTGGGGGTGTAGCTCAGAGGTAGAATGCCCCTGGGATCAATCCCCCGTACCCCCCCCCACCAAAAGAGTTGAGAAGCCAGTTCTACTCACTGACAATCCAGAGGACCTCAGGAGAGTCTCCTAGGATGCACCTGCCTCACTGGGATGACTGAGTGCCACTACTTGTGCCCAGTACTTGTGCAGAGTCAGCCTCAACTTGAGGCCATTATCACTAGATCTTCCTTCTCTGCAGAAGCAAGCCATGGCATTTCAGAAAACAAGAGCAAACGCCCTCCCTCATGGTGATGGGAGGCTGGCTTTGAGGAGGCTGGGAAGGGGTGTGTGAAAGATATCCAGCCCGAGCTGTACTCCTCCCAGAGAGCCCCCGGTGGCGGCCTGGAGTGGGGTGCTGCTCCTCTCAAGCCCCCAGATTGGAACCCGAGGGTTAGCTGGTCCTGCTGGTGTCGCAGGCGCACTGCTGTTAGTCGGCAAGTTCAAAGGACAGTGCTTCTCCACCACCTGAAGCCAGTGATCCCCTTACAGAGGTGCCTATACCTGTGTTGGTTTGAAAGACAGTATGAAATAACTATTAATCAGCTAGAACATGTGTATGCATTTAAAAATCCAAATCCCTCGACATCCTGCGAGCGAGAGCTTGGTTCCAGAGGCCAGAGGCGCCCGGAGGAGAGCTGCCCCGGTGCTTTGGAACTTTTGTTGTTTTCCAATCTGCGCTAAATAGAGTTTATTTATATTCTTAGATCAGAAGAAAATGGTGGGACCTGTCTGGGCCCACGCTGGTTAATGGTCCTTCAAGTGTGCTGCTTCTGACCATTCTGCGGGTCTGGGGCCAGGACTTTGTACGAGGGTGCTGGGGATGTTTGGGAAAAGGAAGTAAGCGAGAGAACCTGGCGTGGAATGAGTCAGTCCAGTCAGCGTTTCCAACATTTGAAGATCAGTGCCCCGTTTTGTAAATCAAAGTCGTGATTTCTTTAGAATCGTCTGAATTTCGTTTTGGGGCAGATTTCTCATTTATTAGTCTTCTTTAATACAATGATTCACATATGCACATATACTCAAAGACTATAAGAGGTAATGGAAGATGGATTCAGGGGTAGAACCCAATACGTCTACTTACTGTCAAAGGATTATTCTCCTCCCTTCTCTATCCACAGATGTGTTTGTTCTCTTTTTATTCTTGATTTCATCAGTTGTTAAGAATTATTTTGTCAGTGCAGGGCAGTTATGCCTCATGGGGAGGGTTGCAGTGATACGAACAGAACACACAGGGCTCTTGGTGGCTCCCCCCAGATCCCGCGGCCCCTCTTCCCTCCTCAGACACGTCCAGGGTTTGCCATACGATTCTTTGAACTGTCGCCTTCTTAAACTCCCCCCTTCCCCTCCTTAATCCCCTCTCCCCATGCCCTTCTAGTCTGTCTCGGGACAGGCACGCCATGGCAGCTCTGTGAGAGGGAGTCAGGCACAGCGGCGTATCTTAGACGGTAACAGAGGCGTTGCGTTTATGTTACTCTTAGCATGAACATTCCTTTTGGTTTTCATTCCATTTTGTTCTACTGCTCCCCAGGTCTCTCCCCATTCCTGAAAGTCCCTTATGATTCCTATCTTATCTCGTCTGAATACTTGTTTTAAGACATCAAATAATGTGAGCAAGACCCAATCAAGGCAATGGGTGTCTTGGCTTAAACATGTCATGTTGGTGCCTACTTATGGTCCCTCCCCTCTCCCCTCTCCCCTCTCTTCTCTTCTCTTCTCTTCTCTTCTCTTCTCTTCTCTCTCTCTCTTTCTCTCCTCTCTCCTCTCTCCTCTCTCCTCTTCTCCTCTCTTCTCCTCTCCTCTCCCCTCTCCTCCACTCCCCTCTCCTCTTCTCTTCTCTCGTTCTCTATCCATCTCTCTCTCTTCTCTCTCCTCTTTCCTCTCTTCTCTTCTATCTCTCCATCCATCTCTCTCCTCTCTCTCTCTGTCTCTCTGTCTCTCTCTCTCTCTCTCTCTCTCTCACACACACACACACACACACACACACACACACACATCTGCATGTCCATCTATCTTTCCTCTGTGATAACAGCAGGGTGGACAGGGACACCCTGTTGGCCAGGGACATCTCTTGACCTATAGCATACAGAAAGACAACCATCTCTTCAGTGCCCATGCTCACAACAGCCAAGCACACTCTGGCCCAAGCACAAACTAGATTTCCTGCCATTTCCATGATGAAGTAAGATCCCAAGACCAGAAATTCTCTGGAGTACCTTCTAATGGGTCCTTTGCCTGGTTTTTCCCACTTATTAGCAACCATCAGAAACTCGATATCTGTCGTACTTCTTTTGAAAGAGTACATGTATTTCATTTGACTTTCAATGACCTAAAGTGGTCTCTGCATTTTAGTAATGGTGATATTGTCCTGAAAGAGCCATTAGCTCACTCTGTGAAAGAATGTTTCCATGTGTAAAGCAGGGCCTGTTCGCGGAGGCCCAAGATTGGAAGCATGCAGAGCCCAGGCGTGGAGTCTCAGAGGGGCTGGGAAGCACGGGGCCCTCCAGGCCGAAGGAGCTGGAACCCAAGCCAAGGTGTGCGGCTGGGTCTTGGGAACAGACACGCCATGGCAGCTCTGTGAGAAGGAGTTAGGCCGCGGCCGACGTGTCAGACACAGCGGCTTCTCTTAGACAGTAACGGAGGCTGTTCCATTTATGTTACTCTTAGCATGGACATTCTTTTTGTTTTTCATTTGATTTTTGTTTTACTGCTTAAATATGAATCACGCTGTGAAGTTTTACATCTCAAGACAACTTACCTCATTACATTTTGTCCATAGAGTGACACCGAGACAAGTGGGTTCCATTTTCTGATACGAAGAAAAGAAACATTCAGGGAGGGGGGAGTTGGGTGCCGGGAAAGTGTAGCTTTCTCTAAAATGTAATGATTCCAGAAACATTCAGGAGATGAGCGTGTGTGTGTGTGTGTGTGTGTGTGTGTGTGTGTGTGCACACGCATGTTCACCTAACCCCCCATGCGTGTGTGTTCACATGTGTTCACCTAACCCCCAGTGTATGTGTGTGCATGTGTGTTCACCTAACCCCCAGTGCGTGTGTGCACACATGTCCACCTAACCCCCAGTGACAAACTCCAAGTCTGCAGTCACAGAGGACACAAGCGAAGGAGGGTCACGTAGATGCTCACTGCTCATTGTCAAGGTGAAGGCTCTGAGCAGCTGTGCAGAGCGAGGCGGGAACGTTGGCGGTTTGCTGAGCTAGCTACTGACGTGCTACAGTGTGCCCTGGTGGCCCCAGCTAGGTCACACATCGGGAAGTGACCTAACCCGCCAGGACAGAGGCTCAGAACGGGAGGCCTTCCCCGAGGGAGGCTCAGGGGCATATGCAGAGCAAAAGCGTAGAAGAATCTCGTGTTTTGCTTCTCCTCCCACAGAGCTGCTAAAATTGGAAGGAATATGGGTAGTGGTTGGGAAAAGTTGAATTAATGTTCCAAAGGGATTGTCCTTTTCTTGAGGCAGCCCTGTTTTCCATGTGAACACAAATTTTAAAAAATTAAAAAAAAAAAAAAAAAAAAAAAAAAAAAAAAAAAAACAGGACATACGGAAACTTCCTTCCTGGTGCCAGGTTCCTTTGCTTTTATGTTTCAGTCATCTGTCACTTCTGTCGTAAGCTGGCCCAACCTGGCCGTAGACAGGCGAGCTGCCTTTGGTCCCTCTCCCGCCCTTGTCCCTCTGTTGGTGGTCTCTGCTGAGTCCAGAGACCCGAGGCCTCACTGGAGGTTCACAGCCCGACCTGTCCTTTTGTTCTTGGTAAGAACAGACCTTTGCTCTAAAGGCACCGCACCTTGGCGGGTGGTGGGGGTCTGTCTCCCTCTGCCCCATAGGTGAACACCTTGGTTCCTTGGGAGAAGCCCCACCCAGTCAGGAAGTCAGAGTCCTGGGGGCGGGGGGGGGGGGGAGAGACTGTTCCCTTCCCACCGAATCTTCAAGAAGAGTCCCAGCTCCAATAACCGTGTCCTCCTCCCGTCTGTCTCCTGTGCAGGGAAGGTCACGCACGCACACCGGGCTGCGGTCGAAGTCGAGGTGTATCCGCTCTCGCTGGACATTGGACCAACGCGCACTAACGTTTGAGGACTGGCGGAGAGGGTAAGCCCTTCAAGCGGGAACTGTGGTTTTTAAGGATGAGGAGTGTTGCCTGGCAGCAGACAGGGCTTGGGGCGCAGTGGCGACTGGTTTCAAATGAGGCCGGGGAGGGAAAGTTCTTCTCTGCCAGGTATTCCTCGCTGTTGAGACGTTAGACCCTTCTGTTTTATGTCAGTTTCGTCAACTAAACACCCATCAGCTGCAATGTTTTCTTTTATCTTTATACCAATGGAAGCAGTGTGTGTGATCCACATATTTCAGAAACAAACCAAAGCAAGCAGAGACGACGATCCAAAGAATGCACGCATATTTCACCTAGCGGTTCTGATTTCCGGGTCTTCCCTCCCTCTCTGTTACACGACATCTTGTAAGTTCAAGGACTTCCGCTCACGTGCTTTGCTCGGAGTCTCAAGCG
The DNA here is from genome assembly GCA_004027655.1 of Graphiurus murinus. Taxonomy (NCBI): domain Eukaryota; kingdom Metazoa; phylum Chordata; class Mammalia; order Rodentia; family Gliridae; genus Graphiurus; species Graphiurus murinus. The sequence continues at coordinate 17,879 of PVLC010022322.1, read as the reverse complement.
CTTGCCTTGCAAGGGGACTGCTCACCCTTCCTTCCCGCCTCTCTGTCTCTATAAATATGTCGCTTTCCCTTTAGACAGGAGGAAACCAGTTTCGAGGAGCTCATCCGGACTCCTCGGAGGCCACTTTTGAGTCATAATCCTCAACTGGTGGTGGCACGCCCTGGCAGTCCCCTTTTTTTTATGGTATCGGGGATGAAACCCAGGGGCATTCTACCTCCAGGATACACCCCAGCCCTATTTTATTCTGTTTATTTTGAAACAGGGTCTCACTAAATTGCGGAGGCTGATCTTGAACCAGCGATCCTCCTATCTCAGCCTCCCAAGTACTGATATTACAAGCATGTGCCACCATGCCTGGCTGTCATTCCTCTCCCTTTTAAGATCCATCCTGGGGGGGACTGAGCTGGTGCCCTCCCTCCCGAGGAGCAGCCGGGCCAGCGCGGGGTGGGGGCCTGGGGCTTGGCCGCCGTCCTCTCTCCTTCGCTCAGGGACCTGAGGTGAGGCAGACGCGCAGCCGCCCTGGGTTTCTGCTCCTCCCAGGCACGGGTGGGTGGACTCCAGAGGCGCTATTCACATCAGCAAGGCAGACTTAATCCCCAGCAAGACTGGGAGAAGGGGACCAATCTGTTGGGCCCGATGTTCTCTGTTTACTACACAATTAATTTTTAATTGTTCAAAACTCATACTTCTCCGGGGCCTTATGTCTTCCCTCTCTCTCACTCTGGGGTCACTGCCGCCAGCATCTTATCCTCTGAATAGTCATCTGCCTTCCTATCAGAATGCCAGAGCGAAAGATTTTCTAACTTCTGCTTTCTTTACATAATTAGTATGTGCCCTCTATAGAAAATTAGAATAATACGTGTCATCCAAAAAAAAAAAAAAAAGGACTGAAAGTCCCCCAAATCAGAGATAACCACTCTTAATGTGTTTGTTTAAAATTCTCTAGGACTGTTTTCTCTTCATATATAATTTTAAATTTAGTGGTATTATACTTTATATTTTGTCCCTTTCCCTTTTTTTTACTTTATACATCCCACATATTTTTCCCCAACAATAAATATATCTCTGTGACATTTGCCCAGGGTGTATAGTATTCCATTTTATGAATATCCAGAAATATATGTAACTATTCTCGTAATAGAGTACTATAAGTTGACTTTTAAAATTTTTGCTTAGGAAACAAGCAAAATTTTGTTTTTGTTTTTGTTTTTTGCGGTACTGGGGATTGAACCCAGGAGCATTCTACCTCCAAGCTACACCCCCAACCCTATTTTTTATTCTTTATTTTGAATCATTGTCTCACTAAGTTGCGGAGGGCCTCACTAAGTAACTGAGGCTGGCAACGAACCTGTGATCCTCCAGTCTCAGCCTCCCAAATGCTGGGATTACAAGTGTGCACTACCACGCCCAGCTGGAAACAAGGTTTTAATAGCCATTTCTTTTATCTGACACTTTCCACGCTGTTGTTTATTTCCTAAAGACGAGTTTCCAGCAGCCTCTGAATCACAGGTTGTGCCTGTCATGTGACCAGGGGGTGCCCAGTCCCTTCCCGGTGCCCCTTCTCTGTCCTGCCCTGCTGCTGCTGGCCCTCTGCTGCTCCATACGTCATTCTCACTCATGGCTTGACTTTGGGAAAAAACACCTCGTGGCATAAATGGAACTTTCAAAAGGCTAACAATGTATTTCAATATATATTCTGAATTCTCAAGAACTCAGTTCAAAATCGCAAACTTTCTCCCTCTTCTGTACGCACTAAGTCAGCACATGACGCTGCTCCCGTGAGCCAGACGTGGTGCTGGGCAGGGCTGGTGTGTGCGTGGGGGGACGTGGCCCAGGTTTTGGAGCTCACTCCTCCGTGAGAGAGTTCACACTTACATGGGCCTCTGATACGCTGCGTTCCCAGCACAACAAGTTGGCCTTAAAAATACAATCTCAGAATGTGTAGGCCAGTGCAGTGACGCTCAGTACTCTTCATGCCTCACCCGAGAATCTCACCATCTCTGCTAACTGTAACTGCCGACTGGTTCCCTGGAACGCACCGCAGGGTACACCGCAGGCGTGCTTCTGTCCCCAGGACCCCCCTGCACCCCCTCGGAAGGTAGTCACGTCATTTCCTTCTTGAGGGTTTCCAGAGACAGGCAAGCTATGCTCAATGTGGCCGCTCCGCCCTTGGGCCCTTGGGTTACACTAATAGTTGAAGTTTTACCTGCTCGTGAACGGGTGCCTGCTGTTCTGCTTCAGGCCTCCTGTGAAGCTAGAGAATCCGTCCAAGCCGACTCAATGGGTGTGCCTTACTGACCCGTGTTCAGCACCTGCTCTGGGTGTTAGGGGATGATTTCCATTTCGTAGGAGAGTACTTCAGTATCTGATGGTCGTTACCATGTTTCCCTAAAGAGACAGGTTAAATAGTTCACTCCGTTCGAGGGAACTGAACCTGTCCTTGCTGATGTCTGGTGGTTTTCTACAAAGCAACAGCAGTGGGCCTCGGTTCTGACGCAGGTGAGCGGTTGGGAGAGACGCACACCTGACGGGGACATGGCGGGCTGGGAGAGACGCACACCTGACAGGGACATGGCGGGCTGGGAGAGACGCACACCTGACGGGGGACATGGGCGGGCTGGGAGAGACGCACACCTGACGGGGGACATGGCGGGCTGCACACAATGATGCTGAGGCTTGTGCTAGAAGGAAGCACGGCGCTCCCCAGCGATCGGCAGTGGGTTGACCTGCAGATGTGGCGAAGGAGCCCCGCCTGCTGGGCAGCTGGTGTGAAGGACGCGCTGTGCCCGAAGGCTACAAGCCTAGGGTGTCCCTCGGAGGGATGGAGGTGCCGTGACCTCCTCTGGGATTTTAGAATGGAATGCCTTGCGTGGGGCCCGGGCTCTGTGTCACCGAGCTCCGATGCCTCTGCACCGCCTGACCACAAGCATGTGGTCACACCCCACACCCTTGTGTGGTGATGACTGTCTTAGGAGGTGGACACCAGCTAGCTGACTTAACATTTCCAAGAGGAGTAACTGAGACAGGGGCAGATCATGTGAACGGAGCGGAGCCCAGCTCAAGGACGCCCCGGCGTCTGGGCTTCTACCATCTGCACGGGGTGGGTGGGTAGGTAATTGAGGTCTAAGCCCTGAATCATTTATCAGTCGTGCGGCTGGCAGAGATGAATGCCTACTCCCAAGGCAACTTCCATAGACGAAAAAGAGAACACAACCAGCAGCGCGGGACCCTGTGAGCGTCCGAGCAGGGCAGGCAGGTGATGCTCATCCAGGCTTTAGTGGACTTGCTCCAGTGTCCACATCGGATTTCATCTGAGCGTGGGCATGCCATGCAGACAGTCGCTCATGCAAATTTTCTTTGTATTTCTAAGTCTTCTGAGGATGCTGTTTTTCATTTCCTCCTTTTCTGATGTCAGTTTTCCCGTCTCCCCTTCCTCCTTTCCCTGCTTCCTTCTCCTGAAGGGGTTGAGCCACGAGGACAGCGCTTCGTTGTACAGAAAGGTTTTGTGTCCCCGCACCTGTGGACCACAGTCCCACTCGAGTCGCTCCCAGGTGTGGGAGCAGAGAATGCCATTAGCCTGTATGAAATCCCAAACCAGACAGCCAAGGGAGCTGGCTTCCCTGTGCCAGAAACCCATTGGGGACCGCCATGGCACAACTGTCCAGGGACTAACGGCAGAGAATGACCAGGGGCCTGAAGACGCCGATCCAGTCTGGAGGGTCCTGCTTCACTCTGAGAGTCACCCGGGCTGAGGAAGGTGCCTCAGAGCTACGTGGGAGGGAATCCTCACACACAAGGCAGGCCAGGGGCTTGCGGGGAAGGAGTAAAGTAAGGAAGAGAGGGGCCTGTGGCTCAGGAAGCTCTTTCCACAACTGGCTGCCCTCTGCTTACGGGACACTTTTTCTTTTCTTTTTCTTTTTTGGCCATACTAAGGATTGAACACATGGGCATTCTACCTCCCAGCCCTACACCTCCCTGCCCTATTTTTTATTCTTAATTTTGAAACAAGGTCTCACTACATTGAGGAAGACCTCACTGAGTAGCTGAGGCTGGCCACAAACCTGCAATCCTCCTGTCTCAGCCTCCCAAGTATTGGGAATACAAGCGTGTGCCACTATACCTGGTGACACTTTATTTCTTAATTTTCCACTACTGTTCTTGCTTCCCTTCACATGAAACACAAGTATTAAAATAGAGCCAGGGAAAAAAGTGAATCTCTATGTTATATTTACCATAAAGTTCAAAGCATCAACTCTTCAAACTACACACATGGTATTAAATTACCATAGTTGGGCATGGCAGTACCTACCTGTTATCCTAGTACTTGGGAGGCTGAGGCAGGAGAATGGCAGACTCAGCCTCAGCAATGTAATGAGATTCTCAGCAACCTAGCAAGACCTTGTTTCAAAACAAAAAATAAAAAGGACTTGGGGGTATAGCTTGGAGGTAGAATGCCCCTGGGCTCAATTCCCAGTACCATAAAAAAGAAAAAATTAGGAAGAAGTATCCCTAGATTTTAGGTATGTTAGTATTTATCTGTGTAAAGGTGAAGTACTTACCATTTAAAGATGCACACTGAAACATTACAGGATGCAAATACATGATTTCTGGAATTTCCTTCAATATAGAAACAGATGTTGAACAGGAATCTAGATAAAGAACACCGGCAGGCGACACAGTGGCGTTAGTTGACGGGAATGTGGACAGTGTTCTTCTGTCTGCTTCGGTGTTTGTTTGATGTATTAAAATGTTGCTGCGGGGAAGAAGGTCAGGTTTCCACCTTGGCAGCCTGGGGTGAAAGTCCCCTCTGTACCTCAGCTCCCCATCCCTCCCGGAGGATCACGCCGGAGGCTGCAGGGGTTGTGCTGCGTAACAGGTTACCTGTGCGTGTGCTGTTACCTGTGCGTGTGTAGTTACATGTGTGTGTTATGCACAAGCCACACATGGCACCACCTGTGTTTACTACAGTTACCTCTTGCTGAGGTGGGAACCTTTGGGTTCATTTTCTCCTTGGAAATGAACTGCTAGATTGGCACTTGTTACATAGAAAACTTTTCCTTAACTTTCTATATGAGAATCAGTTTGGAATTAACAGTTATTTCTCTATTTGAAAACCAAAAGCAGAATTAGCTTAATAATGAATAATTTTCATTTGTAACTTAATAATATAATATTATGTTTACCCTAAAGTTCAAAGCATCAACTCTTTAAACTATGCACATGGTAACTTGTTACAGTGGGAGGATTTCTAAAGGTATCTAAGGAAATCATTTTAAAAATTAGTTTTTAAAAATTTATTAAGGAATATGTTTTTTTTCTTTCAAAGCAGGTTAGGTTAATTCATCAGCCAGTTAGCCACAACACTGACTGTAACTTCGGCACTTGTTTTTTCTTTATTTCTTCCTGTTGCAAAGGATATATAACTGCATTTTTCCTTAATTACAATTGTTATATTTTACCCTTGCCCAACACTGGAAAGTTGTGACATGGCATTTCTTGGTCCTGTAGTTCATTCTTTTCTACGCTATTTAAATCCTAATTCATACCTGTTCTAAGAAAGGAACACGTGTTGGGAATTTGAACCATCATATGTCCCAAGGGCTGCACTTTCACAGATTAGTGAGGTGAAGGGTCCAGGCACCTGAGAGCATGCGTGGCTGGCCCTCCACCCCGTTCCCACCCAGCTTCCGCAGCCAGCAGATCCCAGCATTGTTCCAGTTGGTGAAAGACGATGGAACTGGCCTCCATGAGGCTGCTACTCAGTAGAAATTACCACGCCAGCCGGGGAGGGTGGGAAGCTGGGGACAGTCATGCATTTTAGAAAACCACTCCGAATTCAGCAGACAAGAGAAAAGCAAACACACAGAGAGAAGACTGCATGCAGGACAGCGTCCTCCCGCCTCCAAGCGCTCCTTGGCTTTGATGGACAGACTTGGGAGGGCTTCCTGGAAGGAAGGGTGACAACTCGCCAGGCTTGGGGATCTGGTATGGGAAGAAGAGAGTCAGGAGGAGGAGGTAGAAAGGGCAAAATATGGACCGGAGAGGATGTTCCGGTGTGCAGAGAGGGTGGACTTCAGCGCCTCGCCAGTCTCAACGAGCGAGTGGAGCAGCCGTGTTGTTTGTCCCTCCTGGACTTCTCCCTGGCTGGTCACTAACCCCGTGGTGGCATTGCAGGACAAGAGGAGCCTCAGGGCAGGGAGCCTGGGGTGACCAAGGGGACTCGGCTTGCAGACAACGGGGAGTAGGTGTCTTGTCTAACCTCTCTTCCTTGGAAATAGGAGATCCCCTCTCTGTAGTTGCAAACTGACCTTGTTAATTCACCGCCATTTTTTGTTAAATTCAAAAATCTGCGGATCCCCGTCCGACAAGTCGAATAAGTCTGAAGGGGAAAACGAGGCACGGCTTCATCTGGGCACCTGTAGGCTGACCTCTGCTCAGCTACCTGGTCCAGCAGGGTGAGCTTGCTGGCATCTGCCCCGGGCAGATGTGCCCAGCAGGTGCCGCAGGCTGAACTCTCTGGGGGAGGGTGTGTGTTGGGTGGCAGAGCCTGTGGCCTGCACCCTCTGTGGCTGGCTAGCTTCGGTTCTAGACAGACCTTAAGACACAGAAGAGTCCGTTCTTTGGAGGGAAGGCTCAATGGTAGTTCCCTTTGTCACACGTACCCGTGTGTGTGACGCCGCTGTGTAGCCCCAGGTTCATGGTGGATGAGTCAGAGACCACCTGACACAGCAGAAAACAGGGAGCTGCTGCTGCGGGGAGGGGAGCCCAGCGGGCGCCTTTTGAGGGTGGAACTGGAGAATAACCAGGCTTCTCTCAGGCACCTCCCCGACTAGGAAACAAAAGAGAGTGTTGACTGGGTGGGTGCAGAGGACGGATGTGGAAGAGACCGACATGGGCTCCCAAGAGACAGGAGCCCATGTGAGAGCTGTTGGACTTTATCTGACAGCTACCGGGAAGCCTGTCTAGTGCAGGCAGTGTTTGTGGCACACATGGGAATAAGGAGGCGCCACTGAAGTAGGGAGGAGCCGTAGGGTGTGAGCTGAAGCATGCTGGCCCCAGCTCCCGCTCCTGCCTCCAGGACCCCAGGAGGTAGTATCCACGGTGGGCTTTGGGTGCTCACCAGCAGTGCCGGCGTCCTGGGCACAGAGGTGCTGCAGCCAGGGCGGGGCATGGAAGAGACCGGAATCGCCTGGGTTCTCCTGGGGCTCCAGACCTTCCGGATGGAATGGCTGCGCGGTGTCGCCCGGTCCACTGGATCCTCCCGGGCACAGCTCCTGCTCATGTCTGCTGTGACACTCACACACACACACACACACACACACACACACACACTGTCTCTCTCTCTCTCTCTCTCTCTCTCTCTCTCTCTCTCTCTCTCTCTCTGTCTCATCACTAGGACAGTCTGGTTTTGAAATCCCCTTCCAAAACGGGTCCATCGTGTCATCTTTCCGGGTGGCACTGAAACTTTCACCCATAGCGTCCCCCACCTCCCATGTTCCCAGCAAGTTCAGGCGCCCGTGCAGGGTTCTGGCTTCCGCTGGGGGTGGCAGGGTTCTGGGGATCTCAGGGAATGACCCCGCCCCAGTCGGGCTGGCCTCCGAGACCTCCCTCTGCCAGCCCGGAACTTACTCTCTTCTCCCAGTGGTCTGCTCAGGAGTCCTGTGACGCTGCACACATCACAGGAGGTTTTTCGTTTTTTTTTTTTTTTTTTTTATTACAAGGTCGACAAGCAGGATTCATAGCAGAGTGACTCCATGGAGAACACTTTGTGCTCAACTGTGTAGCTGGCATTAATATTGACTGCTTCTGTTAAAAATGCTTTAATTACAGACCTTCATTCTCAGACTATTCCCCTTATGACTCCAGAAAAAAAAAAGTCAAGCCCAAATCTCCTGGAACAAAATGCTCACATACTGAAAATAGAAGCTAAGAGTTTTCACATATTGACAGTAATTAAGAATGTCCCTTTTTCTATTCTCCAAAATTAAAAAAAAATCACTTATCAGTAAATTCCAGTGACATTTGAGCATTTCAAATGCATGGGCCTTCCCTCACTCCCTCTCTCCCTCCTTCCCTCCCTCCCTCCATTCTTTCCTTCTTTCTACATTATTGCTACCCCCTTCTGTTTCCCTTCATACAAACAGATGATAGATAATATGTTTGGGTTTTCTTTCTTTGCACTCATTTCATCATTATTTGGTTAGTGTTTTAGGATGTCTTTATATCTCATTTTTTTGCATGACAGGCAGAAAGATTAAAATACCAAAAAGAATATGACTTCTAGTTTTCACCCACAGTAACACTTGGTGTGGGAGGATGAAAAGCAACGCTCTTACGTAACTCCCTCCCCTCCTGACGTTCACAGAGTGAGGGCAGCAGTTGTCCTCTCTGGCGCTTTTCCTTCCTGTAACCCCAGTTTCCTCCTAGTAACCTTGACCCTTGCAGCACGCACTCCTTCTTAAGTGGGACCTGTGTTCCCATGGTGCGTGCGGCGACACAGGTCCCTGGCCGGAGGCGCATCCCGCCCTCCCCCAGGCAGGTGCCAGGTCACTGAGAGCCCGGTTCCGCTCCGGGTTCCCCACCTCCTCCAGGAGCTGTCTCTAGTGAACAGGGAAGGAAGCTTCTCCTTAGGGGGACCCCATTCTAGGGAGGAAGAACATTTTAGACCTTCTGGTACACTGCATTTTAAAAGCTACAAAAATGATAGCTCCAAACCCCGTAGGAATAGAGCAGAGTTGGAGAGGTCCCCGTGGAACTCCGATTCCGACATCTGTCTCTGTTGTTTCCAAATGTTTCACCCATCAGTAGTCATCTTAGCCTGCTTTTAGTCCTTATGCAATCGCCCTATTCTTATTAGTTTTGTTTCTCCTTCCATTCGCTCTTTTTCCTCAATAGATGAACATTATCAAATTTATATTATGTATTCCTTTGTCTCAAAAAAAAATTAAGGCTTACATCCTAAACTTCAAGAATAGAAGAGAAAATCAAATGCTTGCTTCTAAGGAGAGTACATCTTAGTGTGTGCATGTCGGGAAAGACAGACAATGAGTACACTAATTTGCACATGGCGTGTGAGGCAGGACTGTGCAGCAGAGTTCAGCAGGACGGGGGGATGGGGGGCTGAGCGGGGGTGGGCCGGGCACTGTTTTATACATGGCTGTACGGAAGGGCCTTGCTAACAGGAGTCCTCACCGAGTTCAGAAGACAGTAAGAGAGGAAGCCTCAGTAGGTGTCCAGGGAGGACTGGTCCCCACAGGGAAAGGAGCTCTGCAGAGGCTCTGGGGCAGGCCCAGAGCTGCAGTGTTCAGGAAGCAGTGAGCAGCCAGAGGCAGAGAGCTGCGGAGAGCAGTGAAGTGAGGCAGGAACGTGGCGCCTCGGAGCTTCCCAGCACGGGCAAGACAGGGGCCTTGGCTTCTCTGCTAGCGAGTGAGCCGCCGAGCTGTTGGGAGTTCTGAGTGATCGGATAGATGGGGTGGACGTGTCCCAGGCCCACCTGGCTGCAGGTGGAAAGGGGCGGGAGAGGAGCGCAGGGGCTGAGCCGCAGTGGGACGGGCAGAGCCAGCAGGTGGTGGGGACGGTGATGGCACAGGTAGTGGGAAGACAGAATTGTCCTCTGTCGATGGGAGTGCACGGGCCAAGAGAGCTCCTGGAGCATCCTCGTCTCGCTTGGTCTGTGCGGGTGATAGAGTTCTCAGCGCCCTGTCCCCGTGTGACCGGGCTCTAAGTGTTGAAGCAGATGAAACAGAAAAGGCACCTGCTGATCCCTTCCCAAGATACTCGATGTCTTGACGGTGAGAAATCATAGGGGTTCTGGGATGACGGAAGAGAAGCTGGCACGCCTGCGCTCGAGGGCTGGGCGGGATGTGTCAGGCTCAGGAAGCCTCTCCCACCCCGAGGGCTCTCGCAGAGCAGGGGAGGGCGGAAGCAGCCCTTGGATCCTCCTCATCATCCAGCATTGGCCAGGGAGGGAAGAGGAATGGATGGTCAGCTCTTGCTGGTCCTGAGAGGGGGCCGCGGTGATGGAAAGGACATCCTGGATCAGCCGGCCCTCTGGCAACTCCGGCCTTGAACTTGAACCTGTGAGTGGTGCTCGAGTGGAGTTTTGGCTGACCTCCGGCGGGGCTCTGGGTGCCCAGGACTGAGCCAAGTTTTCCTTATTAACTCCCTGTGCTCCACTGCGTAGGGTTCTCAGGTGCTTTTATGGCTGTGCTCAAGGAGATCCTGCCAAAGTTGAGTAGCAATTAGGGAGATTGTGTCTAATGTTTTCTTTCTACTTTGTCTCTTTTTGGGCGAACCTCAAGGTTGACCTAGGCCCATGCCTTCAGTGGCCAATCATTCCTTTCCCTTCCTTTCCTCCATCCCCACATCTGACACATTACCGGGAGGGATTCAAACACACACTTGGAGATGGGAGTGCAGCAGCACATGTCTGTACCCCATACTTGGGAGGCTGAGAAAGAAGGATTACAGGTTCAAGACCAGCTTTAGCAATTTAGGAGCTTAGGCGACTTAGGAACACCTGTTTCCAAAGTTTAAAAGGACTTGTGGTGTAGCTTGGAGGTAGAACGCCCCCAGGTTCAATCCCTAGTACAATAAACAAACAAACAAACTTGCAAAGGAAATAAAGAATGTTGTATGAAGGTGCGTGGCGCCCTGCTAGTAGTTGATGGGCCCTTCTAAGCGAATGCACCGCTGTCCACCTGAGGCTTCTGCTCAGTCTGCTTCCACAAGACACCCAACACCAGGCAAATTCAAACTCATTTCTCACGGTTCTGGATCCCAGGAAGTCCACGTCAAGGTGCTGACAGATCTGTGTCCAGCCAGAGTCCCTTCCTGGCCTGCAGACAGCTGTCTTCCCTTTGTGTTCTTCCATGGTAGAGAGAGAGAGAGAGAGAGAGAGAGAGAGAGAGAGAGAGAGAGAGAGAGCGAGCAGTTCTCTTCCTTTTCCTGAAAGGGCTCTAACCCCATTGCGGGGGCACCATCCTTACAACCTACCTCCCTGACTGGCAACGGCATCGCATTGGGGTTCTAGGATATGAATTTCTAGAAGCACTCGGTCCACAGCACACACATGCACTCACACACTCTATTTCTAACATGTGTGCACATGTGTGCATACATATTATTTTCAATATTAGATTGAAAGCCATAAATACCTTTGGAGACAGAGATAAAGGACTTTATTATTTAGGCATAGCAAGAGGTAATTCAGGTTGGGAGACTCAAAGGGGACTGTACTTGTGCAAATCTCTCAATTAGAGAAAAGCCATTCAGGGAGAAGGCCCTGCAATGAGTAAAGGGATCCGAGCAGGGCAGAAACCACAGATGCCATTCAATTTGCTGGGATTGAGAAGGAAGGGTAGGGGTGGAGGTATGTGGTACCACAACGCAGAAGAGCTGCCAACGCCAGGCTAAGCCTCCAGGCTTACTGTGGTGGCCAGGAGTTATCAGAGGTTACAAGCTCAGCTGTGTATGTCTTGTGGGCACTTGACTTTGAAAAGGTGAATCTGCAGGAGCTTCCTATTGCAGCTCGGAGGCAAAAGCAGCTAGAGGTAATCATAGCAGGAGGAAGGTGAAAGAAGGCAGGGACCATCTGGTTGTAGCAATGACCTAAAATCTGCCTGCATCTAGCACAGCCACATCCCGGATCTCTGTTAATCTTCACATGACGCTATGGCGAGGTGCTGTTCAGAGTGCGATCTGCAGCTGGAGCAGGGCCACAGGCTGTTCGTACCCACCGCGTTCAGGTAGAGGCACAGCACGGGAATAAGTGCTTAGAAACTTCCAGAGCAAATTGGCATTGAGGCAACATTCAAGGGCATGATCTTTTTTAAACAACTATTCTGTCATACTTTACAAAACAATTTTTCTAATATTATGGTACTAGGATTCTTTTTAAAGCTGGGTATGGTGGTGCACATCTGTAATTCCAGTACTTGGGAGGCTGGGGCAGGAAGATTTGCAAGTTCAAGGCCAGTCTCAGCAACTTAGGCCCTCCAGCAATTTAGGGAGACCCTGTTTCCAAGTGAAAATAAAATAAAATATACCTGGGGGTATAGCTTGGAGATAGAATGCCTCTGGCTTCAATCCTGAGCACCACAAAAACAAACAAACAAACAAATAGGGCTGGGGGTACAGCCAACCCCCTTTGTCCAACCATGCATGATTTAGAATGCACGGAGTGATGTCCTTGTAGAGGCTGGGCACTCGCTTGGACCCTCAGTCCAATACACGCTGCAGGCAGGAGCTGAGCTGATTGACGGGGAAGACGGGCGATGGAGAGCTCCCCGCATCCTCCCTGGTACCCGAGTGCACCACACCGTGGCAGAGGGAACAGAAGCAGGAGCCATCTGTGTCCTTTCTTTTTGCCTTGTGCATGACTGGTGTCTCTCCCCATCCCTACACATTTATTTTACTTAGGCTAATAATTAACATAGAAGCCTCAGCTTCCACCAGGGGTGTTGCCAAGGTGCAGGAAGGGGCTAGGCAGGGCTTGTTTCTAAGGCTGGAAACACATCAGTAAGAATGGATTGCTGCTTAGTGGAAGTTAAATAATCACTCCTAAGGATCTTCTGGTGTCACTTCCCAGCTGAACTTGGTTACCACTGGTCTGCATGATGGTTTCCAAGTGTTTCTTCCTAACTGTTCAACATGAATGTTGAGCAGCGATTTTTGTTACACCTCTAGCTACTTTTGACAACAAGAAACTCATGAGTAATTTTCACAAGCTCTGACTTAATCTACATGTGGAAAATTTGACCTGAAAACAATTTTTTTAGAAAAAATTTCTAAGGTGTTTCTCCCTCATTCCCCCATTCTTTCTCCCTTATTTGCTACATCCTCCCTGAAGTAAATGGGTCATTCTATGAACAGATTCACAAACAAGCATGCCGTGCATCTCACTGGTTCCTGATGATAAAATGCCTGTATTTTGGAGGTGGATTACTTTATTATTGCCATGCTTTTCTCATTACTCTTCATTCCTGGTTAACAGTGACAGAGGACGTCATTGGGATACTTCTACCTGAAGTAGGCATATATGTAATCAGATGTATATAGGCATATTCAACTGAAATTGGAATGTATATAGGCTTATTCTAATTGAAACATGACCTTATTTTAAATTTTATTATATATTGTAAGTATTTTTACCATTTTGGAATTCCCGTCTGCTATCCCCCAAATCTCATCCTTTATTAGTAGCCATTAGAAGGTCAAATCTTAAGTAAACTTTCAAGTTGGACATTCACAGCAAGTACTAGCTCCATAACCTGCACAGGATCAGGTAGCAAGAGTCAGGATTGCAGCTGTGCAGCCTCCATCGCCTGCATGGTCTTCTCTCTCCACCACTTGCTGAAGGGTGGTGTCAGCCAGGACTCAACACATCTTTGTAGCTCAGCTGCATACCCCTGACCAAAGCCTTAAAGAATGCAGATGCCCCTTTGCAGGATAGGTCTACTGAGATACCCCGTGGATACTACTTTTGAGTTACCCCGTGGATACTACCTCGAGTCCTGCTCCACCGTGCCCCCAGGAACCCCCAGTCTCTTCTTCAAGTCAAGTTCATACTGGCTGAGTTGCACCTTCTTCAGCCTGTCAATGCAGACCCCCAGGCCACCTCTGCATCCCTGCACCCTTTCCCTCACACTCACTCGTGCAGTAGTGGCTCTTGTGTCCTGGTGCCTGCATAGTCTCCATCTTCCTTGTTTTGACAGTACTATCCATCATTATTTCTGCTTCTTACATGGCTCCCAATTTCCTTTCTCAGTCTAAAGCCGACTCACTCACGTGGGCTGAAACCCAGCTCTGCCCTCTCCTCATTCGGAAGCCTTGGGAATTCACCCCACCTCTTTAAGTGTCTCCATCTAAAATGGTGAAAGTCAGTTGGGCGTGGTGGCGCACGCCTGTGATCCCAGTACTTGGATGGCTGACACAGGAGGATTTCAGGTTCGAGGCCCAGGCCAGCCTCAGCAATGTCATGAGACTCTGTGTTGTGTTTATATTTAGTGATATTCAGGGTTGATAGAGTTAAGTCGTGAGAGTTGTAACCTCACCAGCGGACAGATGCATTGTGGTGGACTCCGTTGTGGCGGCCTGAGCTGGTGTGGAGTGACGGGAGAAGGCAGGTCCTGGGGCTGCAGACTTGGGGAGTGTATGTGGCTCCTCCTCCCCTTGCTCCTGGCCCGGCCCCCGTGACATGAGAGCAAAGCCTTGCCCTCTCCCTCTCTCCATTCCCGCCGCTTCATGCCCAGAGATCCGTGGTCCCGGCCTCAGATGGACTGAACTCAAAACCTCCAGACTGCAAGCAAAGCATCCGTCCTGCAAGTTACGTGGCCAGCTTTCAGATTATAGCTGTGAAAATGCTGACCGAGAGACCTGTTTCAAAACAAAAAGGGCCGGGGGTGTAGTTTGGAGGTAGAATGCCTCTGAGTTCAATCTTCAGAACTAAACATGAATGAATGAATGAGTTAATGAATGAATTAATGAATGAGTTAATGAATGAGGTCCAATCTTGCACAGGCTTCCTGTGAAGATGACTAATGTGGGCTCAAGCAGCTACTGTGATTGTTATGTGGATGCCACCCCCTCCTCAAACTCTTTCTTTCCAATCTTGTATTTCCAACACTACCTTCCCGGGCATACGTGTCTGCTGCCTTTCCTAGGTTTGCCGTCTCCCCGCCTGGAATGCTGTGGGTCTTCTGGTGGAGGACAGAGTCCTCTCCGGTCTGGGGCACACTTCATACGTGCCACCTGCTTGCCAGCTGCAACCCCGTTCCTCCGTGCTCCAACCCCACCTGCCCACTGGGGCTATTTAGTCAAGAAAGGGCTGCATCTGGCCCAGGGAGGATTGGATTAACTACCTTCTCCAAGGACAATGGGTGTTCTCACTTAAAACTTACTAGTTTCAGTGTCTTATATTTGAAGAATTTGTGGTTTTCACCTTGTCTTTTGGGGAAAACCATTTTATTTCCTTATTTTGGGCTATTTATTCCTGCACTTAAGAGCTAGATTGTTCATTACTTGCAGTGTCTGCATTTGTGTCTTCCACCCTGATAGAACATCAAAATGCTTTCTAATTATCTCAGAATAAACAAAAAAACCTGCACCTAAGCACCTAACATGGTCTATGAAAAAAAAAAATGTTCCATATTTTTAAAAGAGCCTCTTTATTCATAGTACTAGGGATTGAACCCAGGGGTGTTCTACCTCTGAGCTAAACCCTCTTTTTTATTTTTTATTTTGAAACAGGGTCTTGCTAAGTTACCACACACTGGCCTCGAATCTGTGATCCTCCTGTCACAGCCTCCCAAGTACTGGGATTTCTGGTGTGCACCACCGTGCCTGGTTTAGAAAAGTATCTTTAGCTGGACTTATAATTTCTTTGGTCACTTTAATTGAAGAAAAACTGGAATGAGCAATGGAGACAGTCAGATCAAGTCTTAGAGTTGCAGTTCCCATGTTTGTGATGAAATGTGTTGCCTGGCAGGAGAGTACTGCACACCTGGGGAGCTTGAGAAGGATTTCAGGAAGGGAGAGGATGGGAAGGGCAGGAGCCACAGCAGCCGTTTGCTCATATTGTGCCCCGAAGCAGGTGCTCTGCTTAGTTATTTTATAGTGTTTATTCAGTGCCTACCATGTGCCAGACACCAGGCATTGTGATTCAATGGTGGAAAAATGAAAAATGTATAGAAATTTCAGCCTTGTGATGCTCTGGCCAAGGGAAGCCCAGGCGCATCCCCAGACCATGGAAATCTGTCTCCTTGCCCTGAGTGGCTCTGTTCCATTGCATCATATTTTTTATTCGCAGTCACACTTTATGGAAAGATTAAATACTTAAGTTTTACCTCATTCTATCCGTGTGTTATCAGTTCCCTGTGGACTTCTAAAACTTCTCTTTATTCTCTTAAAGCATGAAGGATGTTCTCCTTTCTGGCTGGTTCCAGGAAAGTTTGTGATGAGGCCCAGCATGAATTTCCTGAGGAGGGTTTGACTTTGCCTTCCCTCGCTGGAAGGGCATCCGCATTTCTCCACTCCTTGAAACTAATGTTTAAAAGGTCACTGTAAATTTATCACTTAAAAAAAATTGAAAGTTGTTTTGGCATCTGCACAATGGTCTTATTTATTTCTAGTTGACTTTTAGCATAAGTATGTTATGCATCAAATTCTGCAGTCTGCCTAATTGGCCTTATCTGAAGGTCCTCCTCAGTCAAGTGCCCATTGAGAGACGTTTTGAGGACTTAGCAATGGAATATAATTCTATTTCATACCTAGCTGGGAGAGAGAACTAATGCATAACTCTCCCGGGGGCTTGTTAATCGTCTTATTTCCATTCAGATAATTCCGTTTCTATTTAACATCAGGAGATGATATAGTTATGTTCCTAATTCATAATATTCCTTCTTCATTTCCGATTTGTCTAAAGGACTGTAATCAGATTTATCATGCAAATAAGCAAAGAATATCAAAAGACGTCTGTGCATAAGTCCCTTAGAAATGTAGTTTTCTGTTTTGCTTTGATGTTTCCAAGAACAACAAAAGGAGAAGAAATTGTCAAAAGAAAGTTGGTGATTCTATTGGAGACATGTCTTAGGGGACACACACACACACGCACACACACACACACACACACACACACGCACGCACACGGAAGCAAGGGCTGCCAGGTGAGCTGAGCACAGGTCCGAAGCACCTGTGGCCTGGCTGAGAAGTCCTGAGATGGATGTTCCAGTGCCCAGTTGGTGACTGGGGGACCTACAGCTATGGAGCTAAGAAACCATGTTCGTCTTAGAGCCATAGTCCAAAATTTTAGAAAAGAGAACTTTAACCAAATATCAAGGAGGTGTGAATTTGAGAATTCGGCAGTATTTCCCCAGAAAAACACTGAGAGCATTGTCCCAGAATTAAAACAAAAACATTAAAATGGTGAAAAATACATTAAAATGGCAAAAAAAATACATTAAACTTGCAAAAAAAAAAAAAGCACATTCCCTCCCCCTGCCCCAGCTGTGTAATCATTTTATCTGAAAGATGCTTTAAGTCAGGCATGATAGTGCTTTCCTGTAATCCCAGTACATGAGAGGCTAAGACAGGAGGATCACAGGGTCAAGGCCAGCCACAGCAGCTCAGTGAGACCCTGTTTCAAAATAAAAAGGACTGGGGGTATAGCTTGGAGGTAGAATGGCCCGGGTTCAATCCCCGGGACCAAAGCAAACAGATGTCTTAAAAAAGACTCAGCTCAAAGTTAACTACAGCCTAGCTCAGCAGGTGTTGGACAGAGGCCATGGGAAGATGGTTGTCTTCCTAAAGCTGCTCTCGCCCTAAGCTCCAGCTTCCTCGCGTGGGCAGAGCATGACCTCGCCCGGGTTTCAGCCTCTGATTTTTGCTCTTCTGCCCCCTCCCCCGCTCTTTCATGTGTGTTTTGGACACTATTTTTAGCAAACGAGTCCCCAGTCCTTCCTTTAATCGAGGCCCCTCCCCACAGAGCACTAGAGGTGCCAGCTATATCAGTTGGCGACGCTGGCCAGAGCATTGTCGAGATCCCCACCGTGGAATGCGCAGGCCTGCCTGGTACTCGGGAACGCCACGCGCCCACTCAGTCCAGGGTCAAAGAGGGAAGGAGGTTGCTCACTCAGCACCTCCAGAGCTGGGCCTTGCCTATGGATGAGCACGCTGCTATCCGGGCATCTGTCCTGCAGCCAGGCTGTGCACCAGCTGCAACGGAGACCAGTGGTGGCGGCTCTTTCTGGCTTACAGTGTCCTTGCCAGCATCTCTCCTCCTCCTTCTCCTCCTCCTCCCCTTCTCCTTCTTCCTCTTCTCCTTCCCCTCCCCCCCCTCCTCTTCCTCCTTCTCCTCCTTCTCCTCCTCTCCTCTCCTCCTC